>PNEQ01039291.1:0-16013 GCA_003012365.1 Medauroidea extradentata | reverse complement strand
TTTTGTTTGTTGTGAGTGGTGTATACCACCATTCTCTTTATTTTGTTCCTCAGGATCTCTATAGGAGGGTGTTGATAACTCCCCGAGGTGTTGTTTTAAGGGGGGAGGCTGAAATGACCATTTTCCCTTTGTCAGGAAAATGGCATTTCATGAGACATAATTTTATGTATTTGGGCGCTTTAGTTCCGCGCCTGCCGCAGTAGTACCAAATTTTCGTTACGTTAATACCGGAACATTTGAATACAATCGTTAGTCATGACTTGACAATTACTATTAAATTGTGAAATATACAGTAATTACACATGATGTCAATATTTTTATCAAGTTTTTGTGTAATTTTTGTTTCCCTATGTCGATAACACGTACGAAATTTTTCACGCAATATTGTTTTAATATATACGGCGTTGTTGTTTCCTATGATGCCGACTGTACACACTTTTGTCGGTTGGAAATAGTACGTCGGCGCGACGCACAAATTGAGCCAATTAGAAGCTAGCGAAGTGCAATGATATTACTTTATTTTTTTTACTTCAGGACTCAACTTAGAGTGAACGGAGAATAGTATTTTCCTAATGGTGGCCTTTTGAAAATGTTATGATTACAAGCGATATCTAAGAACCATTTTCTAGAGTTTCATCAAACTCGGTAGTTACATATCACTTAGTAAGTTAAGTTTACGCTTATGTATTTAGTCGATTCTCTGTTCATACTATCGAAATGGTGACAGTTAAAACATTTTTTGATCGCACAAGATACCTGAATAACCGTTAATAGATTTAATCGAACTCGATGCTCCCATTTCACGCACGATTCACGTGGTGGGTTTCTTATGCACTCGTCTCAGGAAATTCTGTATACTACTCAATGTAAAAACATAGGATCTTTAAAAATTACATGCAATCTTTATTAACTACAGTATTATGTCCTATCAAATACATCTTGTAATAAATTTATTCACGTAAAAAAACGTGCAATAGTTCCCTCATCAACTTCGTTTCGTCTCACTACGAACTTGGAAATGAAGTCCTCGTAGAGTAGTGGCGCTGATATTGACATGACACACCTATATAAGTCATCAGCGTGACTGTGGAAGTCTTACGTACATCCGACGTGCTTGCCGTTGTCACTGGTGAAGAACTCGTCGTAAATTAAGAAGTCCTCATTACGTCCGAGGTGCTGGTTTATTACCCTCGAACAGCTCGGAGATAATGCCAAAATAGACGCCATCACAGGCGAACAGCTCAAGAACACTTTCGAACAGACAGTCAAGTTGTCGTATAGAAATGTAACTAATAATGTTTCTACAACGAACGTTGGTAGACTTTCTACAATGAAATAATTGTACCATAGCATTTCCAACGGTGCAATGAAAACACTGCGTCCGTTTAGTGTTCGAGCATAGAAACGATAGGACATAGGTTGTCCTGCAGTGTAGTCATTCTAATCGCTCACTGACTTCCTATCCCACTGGGCTTCACAGCGTATGTGTCACTGGCCATGTGTAACATACTAAAGGCGGTTGCCAAGCTGTCACTTGAAATGTTATACACCTACCAAACATCTCATCCCACAATAACCCAATCGTAACATTCAGTCACATCGGTTAAGACAACCATCGGATTTTACGAATCAAACACTACAAAAGCATTCTGTTATACCGTCCAAATATATTTGCATCACCGAAAAATGCATTGATAATTAATATTCATCTTGTAATACTCGTCACGCTTCGTTTAACCACTTAATATTACGACGCCTATATAACAAGGGACAGTACAATACAAATTCAAATTATATGTCATGCTGACACCAAACATATCTTAAACCATTCTGTTCAAGTTCTCTGTTAAGCCTAATTTTAGACCTATGTTTTACGCCTAAGTCTTCACTTTCGTCGTCAGACTCCCTTCCCAACTACAGTCTTTGTCTTAAGACCTATCTTATAAAACAACAATACACGTATTCAAATATTGTCTCCTCCCCCTCCGCTTTCCCCCCTGAGCCAATATTCCACAGCTTTACCTTATCACTTACTTGTACCTCAGATATATTTTGACCTCACATATACACGTACACATGTCAACTAACACTAACACATGCCATCTCCTGCGAAGAATAGTGCCTGTGAACACTTACTCCTCTGAAAACCGACACTTGTAAATGCTTATTCCTGTGAACATTTACTCTTGTAAATACCATTACTCCTGAGAAGACAGAATATTGTAAAAGCTGACTCCTGAGAATTTTGACTGTTGTGAACGTTGACTCCTGAGAAGACTTACTGTTGTGTAGACTGACTCCTGTGAACCGTGACTTCTGTTAAACGCTGACGCGTAAGTCTACCGACTATTGTGAACACTGACTCCTGAGAAGACTGACTGTTGTGAACATTAACTCCTGTGAACACTGAATCCTGTGAACACCGTGACTCCTGAGAGTACTGGCTGTTCTGAATACTGACTCCTGTGAACACTGACTCCTGTTAAACATTGACTCCTGAGATGGCTGACTGTTGTGAACACTGCCTTCTGAGAATAATGACTCCTGTGAGTAATGACTTCCGTAAACACCTTGAATCCTGAGAAGACTGGCAGTTGTAAACACCATTACTCCTGAGAACACTGATTAATGTGAACGCTGACTCCTGTGAACATTGACTCCTGTAAACGCCACGACTCCTGAGAAGACAGTCGTGAACACTGACTCCTGAGAAGACTGACGGTCGTGAACACTGACTCCTGCGAACACTGACACCTGTGAACACTAGTCCCTCCGAACATTGGCTTATGAGAACACTCACTCATGTGAACAGTGACTCCAGTTAAACAATGACCCATGACAATTCTGAGTGTTGTGAACACTGACGCCTTATAATACTGATTCCTGTGAACTATGGAAGACTTACTTCTGTGAAGGCTTATTTGAAGTTTCCTATCAAGTCTTCTTCGAACACTGGCTTCTTAAAAAGTCCGTTATATGTTCAATAATTGTAATGCATCTTTGAAAATTTCTTAGATGTAAGTTTATGTTCTTATAATACAAACGCCTTTAAATTCTGTTTCACTTTATGTATATTTTATCCTTTCAGTTTTGCTTCTTTTGAAACTTAACTTTGCAGGCTTTTTAAAGGATTCCTTTGAAATCTCCCTTGACGTCTCCTTTCAAGACACATTTAAATGTCCGTACTTTCGAATAGCCTTTAAAGGCTATTTTTGAGGCTCAATTAAAAGCTATTTTTTTTATTAATTTTCTTTTAAAGGCAAATATTTTGTGGAACATTACGTCCAAACACTCACTGGAAAGACAAACCTAATAATATAAATTTTCGAATTATTTTCTTCACAAGCAACCACCTCACAAAATTAAAGTACTTCGTCCTGTCTCAATCTGTGTAGGTGAAGACTTGGAATTATCTATAGTTTGTGTTATTATTGTTAGTATATTCACTGTTTGATACTGTGGTTTAAAAACCTATGCATGTTGTATTTAATGACAACTTCTACACAAGTTTAAGGCCAGAATTATGTTTACAAAAACTGGGTTGTATTTCAGTTGTAATTTCTACTTATATACCAACTTGTACCAATTTGTACTGTATAGTTTCAATGCTTTGTATAGAATATAAAATTTACAAAAATCATAAATTATTTGTCTGCTCTTAAATTTTTCACAGACTATATTGATAGAATTCCCACAACGTTGAATAATGCTCGAGTGCAAAAAATGTCTAGCATAACGTATGGAACATAATTAAAATAAGTCAAAAATAAATGCATGAATTTATTAATTTTTCTATTTATCGGAATAAAATGTCATATTTTTGCGGTAAAGAGGGTCATGCAAATCTTAATTAAAATATGATGTTAATGATTTAAAAGAAATGTCACTAATTAATAAGTACAAATTTAGGATAACTTAAAAATTTTCAAAGCATTCATACAGAAATTCCATACACAATTTATTCAAAAGTTTGATTGATAAATATATTTGGAATATTACGTTTGTAGTGGATAATGTAATACTGATTTAGTGCTGATAGTCAAATCAACGATGGATCTTTATTATATTACATTTATATGTAAACATTTTCGTTCGTAGTAATGTTATACTTTTTTGCTATGATCTTACGGATAAAAATTATTTGAGGCGGAACCAGCTCTTTACATAAAACTGATCTCAAGAAACTTTGGACACTAAAATGTTATTTTTGAGGTAAGGTAAGAAGCATTAATGAATTGCGGCTTTACCAATTTTCCACTTAAAGATTTCCTAAAATATGAATCGAAAAATCTACACGTATAGAGAAACGAATAAAGATTTATATTATATTATCAGTAAGCGTTTGGACAAATATTGTTGACTTTCCCTTGTAGTTACAGGATTATTTCATTGGTTTTTATTTTTTTTAAATATTCTAATTTCACATAAATGCAGGAATTATAGTTCCCGCAACATTCCTGTAAATTATACTACAATTATTTACGTTGATTCTTAAATAACAGCTATACAAGATAATTATAAACTTAGTTTATCAATCTGAAGGTAACGGTGGAACTGGTTTCAGTCTGGTTCAGGTTTTCGTGAAATCAGCTGCTTTTACTGTAACGTAAATATAAACGCAACTTAATAAAACAATTTTTTAAGAGTTCATCAATGCAGTAACATATTTTGTTGATTGTTTAGTAACAAAGCTGTAATTTACACTAAAACATTATAAACAATATAAATTTTTGATGTAATCTGTACATTTTAGTGATAAATACAACTACAATGATATACATTCAACTAATTATTTATTATAGTATTTTTTTCGTGACAGAAGAATAAACTATGATCAAAGTATTTCATTGGTTTCTGAACAAAAACTTACATACATATTTTTTAACCTCACCAGTATACTAATGGAATCTTCAACAGTCATGAAAATTATTTTTATTACATATTCAGAGTTTTAGAAAAATCGTGTGGAGGAAATGTGTATGTTAATGTTACATTCTGTATGCAGAACTTAAGTTTAAAAAGTTTAAGCAGTATAATAAATTAAAATCCTTGATACGAATTGCGTTCCGTACAGAGCAGTTGTGTTTCCTCCTCGTAGCAGAATATTTTCCAGCACTTATTTTCTTTGTCTGTTGCGGGAGGGCAAAATTAAAAGCATACAATTGTCCCTCCTGGGAGAACGATTCCCTCTAATCTGAGAGCAGTGTAAGCCAAATCCGATTTCCTATATTTTGAGTATGGCGTGAAAATTTATTTCATTTTGTGGGTTCCTGTTATGTGTTTTTAAGTGTGAAATTAATATATAATTGGACTATAATAATCGCCTTAGTTTTTATTCGCCGTGTATTATGTGAGATTGGTTCGCATCCGCTGGCCGCGTGTACCTATACTTCTAAGGTTGCGCTTCTTTTATTACAAAAATAAAAAAGAAAGCTAACGATAAAAGGAACGTTTCGTTATTGGCATCATAAGTCTGATGTTTCTAGCTCACGGTTTTCTGAACTAAGAACTTGATTCTATTAGGTGTTACGAGCAATAAATATTACCTCAAGTTCACGCATGACGTCCTTCTTCAGAAGAAGTTTTCAAACAACGCCCGTTTTACGAAGAACAAGTTTTACACTTTCAGGTAAATATATAAAAGTGTATAAATTTGTGCTAACAGCTTTGCAAATTGTACGTCAGTAAAACTGATATGTTTCTTTCAGCATTCAAGAAAAAAGCCAACACACCTAAAATAATAACATGCGCCTAGATAATACCCCTTTAACCTGTGCTAACGAACAAATATGAAGAAAGGAAATTATGAAATTTACACTCAATGCTCAACAGATCACCTTTTATGAGAAATTATTCATGAAAATTCAGTTGAGTTATTAACAATGTAATTAAAATTGTGTAATGTAAACGTAAAATTCTCTACTTATTTCTGTTCTTTAATTGTTACTAAACATAACATACTATTTGGTATTAAATAAATGAGGGTCTTAGATTTATAGTGGTGTAAGTCAGTTCAAACAGTTTCCTTGTAAAGAATTTTTTTGTAATCACACGCAAAGTGCAGTACATTCTTCAATACTCAAATTGAATTCAGAAATTCAGTTAAGAGTGAATTATTTGTCACAGAATATTATTTTGGAAAATGTGAATAATATGAATACCGAAGACAGCACGTCAGTGAAATAATAAAACATGTTTGTGCATTTAGTATCACTGAAACATGAAGCCGAAATTCATGCAAATTTTATATCAGCTGATACCTCCAGTAAATTTGTTTGCTATTTAGTAAGTTTTCGTACACATTCAATTAGTTGTAGAGACAAAAGCACTTCGATAATACCCACCGACAACAGGTAATTTCTACCACGTTCCTCACTCGCGAAAAGTTAGACTCGAAATACAGATGACGACACAAAATCACACCGATCAAATGTAAAAAATGTACAAACACAAATAAGGCATACCATATAATAAAATAAGTCAGTTAACTAGCATTTATCGGCTAACGGAATATTTTCTCTGACTAGTGAAAAAAACTAATTTCAAATTGTCATATTTTTGCTCTTCTTCAATTCTTGACGTTAAAACACGCCCTCCCAGCAACGGTAATTGACTTGTCTTACTGAGTTTTGGTAAGCATATAGGCTTACTTTACACAGTAAAAAAATTTGCACATTTACAAGGAAATTCTTGTAACGTAATATCATAACATTATCAGTCAGATAATAAAAGTAAGATGTCAGAAACCTTTTAAAGTGGTTACAAATATCGTAAACAACTTTGGGAACTAGTAAAACAATGCCAACGAGCAGATTTTTCGAATTGGAACAAAATAAACCTAGGAGACCTTTCACATTTTACAAAACATTTCGTACATTCACAAAAAAAAAAATTTTGGAAACTAGTTTCCAAAAAAATTTTTCGTAACACTACAATAAATTATTGTAAACTGAACCAGATATTAGCTGTAAATATACAAAATTTGTTTGTAGATTTACAGAAATGTTTGTAAATATACAAAGAAATTTGTAAATTTACAAGATTTTTGTAAATTTTACAAAATATTTTCGTAGTGTTACAAAAAACTTTTTTGGAAACTGGTTTCCAAAAAACCTTTTTGTAAAAGTACAAATTTTTTTTTACTGTGTAGGAAAAAATAAGCTCACACAGTATTCTCAGCAGGAGTTCTGTGGTCGCAATACATTAGTAAATGGCTCAGTGTTCTTTTGGATGACACAAGCTGAAGAGGTATACTTTTTTATCTGAAAGAATGTGGTTTATGTTGTGATAAATCTTTGCCAGTATGCAAAGTCTGTACATGTGCACGTTAAAGACAAAATTCTCCAAACTCAAGCCCGTTGTAAATTTGCTCTATGGAGCAAATATATCGTTGCACTTAATTTTGATACAAACAGCAGTTTAACTTTCTCATTAGCAGAGCACTTTTTTCCACTCTTCATACATGAAATAAAATCACGTTGTACGTTAACAGCTTTCATTTCATCTGATGCAAGAAATTCTGTAAAAGGAAACCGATCACAGTGAACGCAACTTTTCATAAACCTGCAGAAAATGTCGTGCAAAAGTATGACTACTTCTCATTACATAACAAATAACACAATTATATTATTATAACGGCGGGAAACTTCTGACCTCTGTGAACACGTCACTTGATGTTTGGCGTGTAAGATAAATTGTGCAGTCAGTAGGAATCTATACAATTTGATTATTAAAAAAGCGTAATACTTTTTTAAATCAAAATTATGTCGATTTCGGCGGTTTTTGTTTCAATATGGTTGAATATAAATAGGAAAATACTGTATGTGAAAATATATTGTGTAATTTTGTTGCCAACCACACAAGCAGAAAGGCAACAGGAGTTAATGTTGAATTATATGCAGTAACTACTAGTGATCTTTTGCAAATGTTAATTTTTAGAGCTCATTTAATCCCGAACGACCTGTACGCTTTTAGGGATTCTTGTAGCGAATGAAACACTGTAAATTAAAGATGATCGTGCATCATCTCTTTTAATGACATAGTGTATAAAATGCTTGTTTCCGAACTCTAATAATACGGGACGACGGAGAGAGAAAGTCTAAACGTAGACTCTACAGCAACGAAGGCCATCCTATATTGAAACTACCACGTAGAAAAAGTGGTTGGGTGGTGCTGAAAAAATATCCAAACTATGTGGCGGAAAATATGTGCACCTTAGTCAAACATATAATTTGTAAGGCAGAATTTTTGGAACAAACTAACCGATTCGAATCAATAAGACTAATATTTTTTAAACCATCAACAACTTCGAATTTTGTTTAACGACCAAAATATGTACGTTATCTATAAAAATATACTTTGTTAGCAGACCTATGTTACGTTCGCGCCACTGAATTTTTTTTTATAAATGAGCAAAATATTTTGTCCCGAACATGTAAAGACTAACAAGCAATGAATTTAATATTTATATTTAACATCAGGTTAGACTTGTTAGTCATATTTTAAAAATCATGCTTGACTAACTGCTTCATAAATATATTGGTCAGATGTTACGGATTTATGAGTTAATGGCAGGGTAACGCATTTTTCTAGAGCGCGGAAGTATTGTATTTAAAATGTTTTTTTTTTTTTAACAATTAAACAGTATAAAATAAACTAATTCAGACTTGGCTTTTGATGCCCCACCTTCTCTCTCGTATACGTTAGTAGTACCAAGAACAGTGACACTAGAATATTCTCTAGCCACCTGTCACGCACGGGCAGGCTTGTGCCATCAGGTAATGTTCAGAATGTGTCCTGTGCTTTACGACTGGTCAACAAAGATATTTTGTAGAAAGTCAATAAACGCTATTTCGCTTATCAATTGGAAATAGATTGGTCACTAGTGCTAAGAATTTAACTATTATGTTTACGATTGAGTGCGATAATGCACTTTAGTAACAATAGTTGGCTGTAGTTGCCCGGAATTAAATAATTCGGGTTTGCTGCCAGCCATCGAAACGGAATATAACGATATATTGACTTATGTGTACACATAAAACATTTTCCAGCACGTCAGTAGTACCTGTGATTTTATGTTGCTAAAATATACTTGACCTCATAAAAATATTAAGTAATTGTTTAACCTATATGTTTGTAAAGTGGATCCGTTTTCTTTAAAACAATAAATTCTTCGATTTTAATAGATAAACTTGTTATATCATTAGAATGTTGCCATAAAAAACATAAATTGTGATTGTTATGGCACAGAAATATATGCATGCAACACCTGAAAACAAATTTTCATATACCAATTCTTGTTATCGTGTGTAGCTTAAAATATTGCCAAAGACTTGTGAATTCATTACCCTGCGTTTTCAACAAATCACTAAATGCACCAAAACAGTTACCAATAAGTTTAGTAATTAAATTATTAAAATAGACAAGAAAATAAAGAAATAAGAAAATGAATAAGAAAAAACTGAAAGAAACTAACAAAGTGCATAAATAAGAATAAATAAATAAAATGATGTACAAAAAATATGAAACAACGTAATAAAAATAAAAAACAAATTTTAAAATGGAAGTACTATAATTTTACATAAAAAATGAACAGAAAAAATATATATCTAAAATAAAACAAGAAATTACCACCATAACTGATAAGCCTACTTTCCTCAAAGTGGGTGCAACTTAACCGTGAAAGTTAAAACCGTTACGTTCATCTATGAACATTAAATAATTTAATTAAAATCAGACATATGATAAAACGAAATATGCAAAAGATTAATCAACTTACTAAGTAATATACACGTACGAAGTTTGATAAAATTAGGCAACAAATTTTCTAAAATTTCTTCCTACCAAGATACAAAATGGCCGTCATTTTCAAAATATTATCAAAGGATGAACGAAGTACACAAAACTTCAGTCAACCAAGTAGAATATGCGTGCCAAGATTAATGAGCTTAGGAAAAATATTTCCTCAAATATGTCATATTATGCTAAAATATAATAATTGCCGCCATTATAAAATATGTACACATTATTAACGAACGACACAAAAGTCAAGTCAGTATACTAAATAGTATATATATGTATATACTAAGTTTAATAAAATTCGCAAAAAATATTTCCTGAGATAGGTCAAAATATTCAAAATATAAAAAATTACTTACATTCTGAAAATATTAACATAAAGTGAACGAAAAGCGCAATCAAAAGTCAAATCAAATTTTCAAGATATATATGTGAACCAAGAATATTAAAAAAAGGAAATTTTGTTTCCAGTTATGTCTAACTAAAAAAAAATGGGCCGCATTTATAGAAATATAAACAGGGGTTGAATGAAAGTATGTCAGCTTACTAATTTGTATACGTGCACTAAGATTGATTAAATTCGGGAAAATATTTCCTGAGACATTACATACTATGCTAAAAACATAAAAATTGCCACAATTTTAAATATATTAACGCAGAATGTTCGGATTACACAACAGTCAAGTAAGCTTTATACGTCGTATACGTACCAAGTTTGATGAAATTCTAAAATACGGTTCCATAGATATCTAGCTTGATCGAAAAATTGTTATTGTTGTAACATTCTCTACGTATTGTGAGCCATGGATGTAAAGTGTGATATGCAGTGTAATCATGTATCACATATACTATGGATCGAGAGAATACGTGTGTGGAAGACAGACAGTTGCCAGTTGTCATGTATGCACAAATTGAGATGCTCAGTAACGGGACTTATGAGCTGGTTTTATGTATAAGTATTAATGTGAATACAACATGTGTTATGTAAGTTGCTTGTGCTTATTTCTATTCGTACTTGTGGTAAAATGCCTGCCATTTTGAATATATGAACTGGGCGTAAACGAAATGTATAAAAATCAAGTCAGGTCACTAAATACTATACGTGTAGTACAAAGTTTGATGAAATTCTGGTTCACAAATTTTTAAGGGACACACACACTCACAAACACACACACACACAAACACAGGAAGGTGATCTCGTAAGGAAAGTAGGCTAAAAAATTACAGACAGTAAAAAGTGCGTAAGAAAAAATGAAAAAAAAAATATATTTTTTTTAAGACATCACAAATAGATTCATTTCAATTATTGCAAATCAGTGGCAGCCTCAATCAGTTACGCATGAAAAAAACGCATCATCTAATTCTAGCCGCATTGATATGAATTCGGGGTCATGCATGTTTTGGTACATTGAGAACGGTAAAAAAGTTAATTTTGAAATAGAAGAGAGTTTTTAAGGGGAAAGGGAAACTTTCGACGTCTTTGAGGTTAAAAAGAGTAATTCTGATGAAAAAAATGAAGAAAAAACTGGCTGTCGGTTAACGTCATCGGTAGCTCCACCCGGGTCCACGTTCCACTTAATCGCCCTAAACATACTACTTACGAACACACACTATAAATGCAAACATAATTACTTCAAAATGAGATTTTTCATAATAGACGTTTAACTCTTCGATTTTGACAAACGCATTTCTTCCACTTGGTCGAGAATGGACTCGATTTGAAAACAAAAAATTTGTACTGGGTAAAAACTATCCTAACAACCTGAAAGGAACACGGGATATCATCTGCTGCTGAAATTTCCGAGCAATTCCGAACACCCCCGAGTCGACCTAGTGCAGATAGGCCTAGTCTCTCGCCCTTTTATGTCCACTGAAAAATACTTTGTTCTCCTTCGTCCACTTGTGCTCTACTGTTACGAACGACTTTAATCAGACATTCTGAAATGTGAACATTAATTTCTAAAATAACATCAATATTTTGTTTAGACAAAAGTATTTACAGCCCCTTAATATTTTTAGATAAGCATTGCAATTATCATTACAATAACCACGTGTGTTTTACACGCGTTCTAAAAATTTTTGCGGCATTTTTTCATCGCCTTGTTTGAAAATTACGGGAGTAGTTATACAAATATGCCGTACATAAAAAAAATCGTATGTTCGTCAAATTTCTTTACTTTAATTTTATTGTGAAAGGATAAGCGAACAAAGCATAATCTAACAAGAGCCTTGTCAACTTATAGAAAAAAAAAGATCATTTACGTAGTCTTTTAAGCGACTATGTTTAACTTCGGCTCACACTTCACAGTATGACACGAGTAAATACTGCCCTGTTTGCTTCAGACGGAGGTCCATATTCCACTGAAGCGACAGAAAGGGAGATAGGTTTTTTTTTCGTCGATATGAAAGTCGCTGTGGGACCACAAGCAGTAGGGAGGTACTGGGGGAGTGTTCAGTAACTGTTATGGATTGAATTAGGGGTAAGCGCAGACAAAGGAGGAACTAGCGGCGAGATAAACATCTATCTCACTCATGCTTATCACTAAAAAAGAATTAATGGAGCTCGGTGCTTTAAGTGTCTCTTTCAGATCTCAGCGTCAACAGTTTTTTATCTTCTGCACTGGGAAGAACCAATGTGTTACAATATTTCCGGGATTATATTATCAGATGGACAATAGCTTGACATTCAACGCTCTTTATTGAGCAACAACAAAGCGAACAGCTTCTTAGTAAATTTGGTTACTTTTTTACTCACCACTGCCACCTGGCTAACGGTTTTTCACAAACATTTAAAATATAATTCCTTAGCAATGGATCTGTAAAAATGTTCTGTATACACATTTCAGGAACAGCAGTTTTAAAATGATGCAACACTTATGAGAGCAAGGTACATAATTCTCCGCTAAAAGCATCAGTTAAAAATAAATTGTAGGTTTCTCAAAACCGATTTAATTAAGTAAATAAAACGAAAAGACAAGAAGATATTTGTATAACTTATAAGCCTACTTTCCTCAAAACGGTTGCAAATTAGTCCTGAAAGTTTAAATCGTTTACGAATATCTAGGAACACTAAGAAATAGTATTAATTTAGACTTATGACAAACGAAGTATACAATGATAAGTCAGCTTACTGAGTAATATACGCGTAACCAGTTTGATAAAAATGCGAAAAAAAATTTCTCAGACGTCTATCATAAAGATTAAAAATGACCGCCGTTTTCAATATGTTACCAAAGAATGAACGAAATACACAAAGGTGCAGTAAACTAACTCGTAGAATATGCATGCTAAGATTAATTAACTTCGAAAAATATTTCCTCACACATATCATATTATGCCAAAAAATAGCCGCCATTATAAAAATTTTAACATATGATTAACGAAATACACAATAGTGAGGCCATTATGCTAAGTAGTAGGCTATGTGTGTACTACGTTAAATAAAATCGAGAAATTATATTTCCTCATATATGTCAAATTATTCTAAACAAAAAATGACTACTGTTTTGAAAATATTAATGTAAAGTGAACAAAGGTGTTAACCATATATTGAGTCAAATTTCCAAACTGTACATGTGTACCGAGTTTATTAAAATTCAGAAAAAAATTTCTCAGTTATGTCAAATTTAAAAATACGGCTTCCATTACGGAAGAACTAACACAAAATGAACAAAATTCACAAAAGTCAAGTCAGCTTTGTATGTAGTATATGTGTACCAAATTTTATGAAATACTGAAAAATATTTCCTAAGATAAGTAAAACTATGCTAAAAATGTGCATATGACCACCTAATTGAAAATATGATCACAGGATGAACGAAATGCATAAAAGTAAAGTCAGCTTTGTATACGGTATATGTGTATCAAGTTTGATGGAATTCTGAAAATGTTTATTTAAAGATGTGTAATATTCTGCAAAAAATAAAAAATGGCCGCCATTTTAAAAATTTGAACACATGATGAACGAAATACAATAAGAGTAAAGCCAGCTTTGTATGCAGTACATGTGTAACAAGTTTGATGAAATTCTGAAAATTATTTCTTAAGATATGTAATGTTATGCTAAAAATGTCAAATTGGCCGCCATTTTGAAAATATGAACACAGTATGAACGAAATACACGATACTCAAGTCAACTTTTTATATAGTAGGCCATATATGTGTACCAAGTTATATGAAAATCTGAAAATATTTCCTAAGAACATAAAAATTGCCTCCATTTTGTAAATATGAACACAGAATGAACGAAATAAAGTCAAGTCAAGTCGGCTGTGTGTGTAGTATATGTGAAGCAAGTTTGATGAAATTATGGGAAAAAATTACCTAAGTTAAGTTGTACTATGCTAAAAATACAATGATGGCCTCCAATTTGAAAATATAAAACACAGGATGAACGAAGTACAAAAAAAAAGTAAAGTCAGCTTTGTATGCAGTATATGTGTAACAAGTTTAACGAAATTCTGAAAAATATTTCTTAATATATGCTATGTTATGATAAAAATATTAAAATGGACGCCATTTTGAAAATATTAACATAGCGTAAACCAAATATATAAAAGTCAAGTCAGAATTCAAACTACTATATGTGTACAAAGTTTGATCAAATTCGGTACATTAGTTCAAAAGTTTTTAGGTGGGGGGCACACTATCTGTAACCTATTGACTTTCTCTGTTACGTGTACATAAATTTAAATAAACAGTTGAATTATGTTTACGTTTTAATCAGTATTGTATTTAAAATATTTGGTCCGGCCGTTTTAAATTCATTTTAATATTCATGAAGGTATTTAAAGCTTAGGATAAATGAAAGTTCAGAGACTTATTAGGTGCAGTGCAGTATAATACTGGTGCATAGCAAACATTTGAAATGTGCTAGGAGAAGGTTATAACCTCTGTGTATTAGCGCGAGGAAACTTCGGAGGGCTTTGCAGTAGAAGGAAGGATGGACGAATACCGGCTTGTCCAGGAGGATTGCTGTACGATGTATTTGTCTGGATTGGAAGTTTCGAGAAAGAAGATTTTTTCCTATAAGACTTCAAGTTTCCAGTAGACATAGGTGATTCTCGGACGAACGCACTAGTAAAACTATATAACGTTAATGCCATCTGTTGAGCCACACAGTTAGCATGTCAGATTTTATATATGATGATAAATTGTTGTTTCATACAATTGAATTCTTCGTAATATTCAAGCATTTATTCTTTCTCCTACTATGCACGAATTATTTTATTAAGATCATTCATGATTACTTCTAGGTTCACTCTCGGTCTTTCGTTCGTAATTATTTTACGACCCTATTTTGATGACGAAATTGATTCGAATAGATACTTTTCAGTATATGTTGGTATGGGACAGCATGTATGTTTGGATTAATTTAAATGTAAGAATGTAGTGTTGAGCGATCAGTAAAATCCTATCTTTATTGTCTCTAATTCAACTCTGTACACTATCAGTATTCATCTTTTCCGCCACTCATCCACTAAATCCTCTATAATATATGCTCAAATCTGAAATTAAAAATCACATCACAATACACACACACAAACACACACGGACACGGACAAAACACACAGTTACGGGCTCACACACAGACAGGAAGGTGATCATTCCCTCGGAAAATAGGCTAATATTCGAGCACTCTTAGACAATTGGTTTAATCAATATAAACTTTCTCGGCACAAACTTTTCTTGAGTAACATGTTACTGAAGAACAGCCACTAACGACACAATCTCGTAACTTTAACTGCGGTGTAAAATACAATACTTAAAAAGGCTTTATTCTGGTTAAGTATTTACTCATAAATATGGCTTACAGGCCTATTAAATATCTAGGGCTGTTGTTTTATAGTTTTTCCATTTTGACTTTTAAAATGTGTAGATTTAAAATGGGGTTTTTGTACAATTATTTATCCACTACACACCCTTCAAAGTTAAATTGTTACATACGCGTGAGAAACACAGGGATTTCTTACATCGAACTCTTGATATTCAGCCTACTTTCCGAAGAAAAAAGTATTGTTGCGAGCCATGTTCCTGGAGGCCAGTGGTCGGCGGCTGTTTCGTAACACCTTGAGAGCTGGCTGATGACTCAAAGCCCGGGTGGCTCATAGTGGGAAAACCGCCGACACTACGTCATAGATACCTGTCCCAACTGCGCCTTAACCCTTCGAGGGCTGCCGACGTGACTGCCAGCACATCCGAAACATGATGAAATA
>PNEQ01039290.1:0-16013 GCA_003012365.1 Medauroidea extradentata | reverse complement strand
TGTTAATAAAAAAATATATAAGTGTATGGTTTATAGCCCTTTTTGAGTTACAAGGTGTTAAAAATGCCTTTTTTAAGCTTCTAAAACCCAAAATTTAAGCCCTTGTGATAAAAGTTTAGTATGTAAGAAAGTTGTGTTTATAGTAATCACAAGAAAGTGTGAACCCTTATCTGCAAGTTGGTAGAAACGGAAATTACATTAACTTTAATGGGAAATTAAATATTGATTATTTTGTAGATGGCTGCAACAGCTGATTTTGCTGCGCAGGCCACCGCATAAAAGGGCCTATATCCAATACGGTGAGAGATAAAATTTTAATGAAAATGGTTTTCGCCTATTTGGAACATGATACTAACCGTAGTTAAATTATAAAAATTATACAAAATATTCGAGCAACCTCCATTTGCTGATTTCACATGGAATGACCCATATAAAATTTTGTGGTTTTGTGTTTTCTTAGCTATATGCATACAGCCCAAGAAATTTATTTAATTTATTATTTAATTTGTGTTAATTATTTTACTACAATATTTCATTAGGTTTTCGCTGTGATATGTTTCTGTAATTTTGATTTTGACATGCAGTTATGCGAATACTGTGCAAGCTAGAATGTTGTCCTTGACAGGATAATGTAGTCACTAGTAACGTAAACAAAACTAACGCTGTTTCGCACAAGTGACTATTAACATGCTTTCATGGTATAAAGAACCTAATAAAAACTAACTTGCTTTTACCGCCACCACAACCTGTTTCTTCAAGTTCTGCTGTTTACTAAAAATGTATAAACAAGTTATTATCCCTCTTGTCACACATATTGATAGCAAAGAAATAAACCAAACTAAGTCCACTGTAATGGCACAGTTCATTTTATTTGTCCTTTCATCTTTGTGTAGTTAAATAAATTATTATGTTACAATAGTTGTGCAATATACATTTGGTCACATACTTATATTAATGTAAATTATATTATTCAAGTTTTCTCATTAATACGTTATTTTTTCCCTTCTTAAGTATTAATGGTAAATGTATTGCAGTGTTACTTTTTTTTTTTTTGCAAACCGGCCTTTGGCAATATGTAGGTCTGGTTAGTATTCAACCATAAAACATAATGTAAACACACTCATATCTTATAACTTGTAACCATCACTCATTCACTGTACACTAGGGATTGAGAGTGTGTGATGACATGGTGTTGTAGTTCGTACACCCCCTCCCGTGGCTATGAGCCGTTATGATAGGGTGAGCATGCCCTGACCATTCTCTTTCCAGCCTGACGCACTCACCCTCCTGCCGAGAAAAGGTTGCAAAGGAACATTACAAAATAAAAAAAGCAGAAAATAATTTTTCCAGCCAGCATGCGACACTTCTGTTGCAAGAATAATCCTTGCTTACATAAAACGAAATGTATTAGAGGGGGAAAAACTGTTTAAGAATATTGAATTTTGCAGTATTTCTTTTCAGGATTTGCCATACTATAACATCACTGTTTTATGGCCAATGTCAGTCAGTAAATTATTTGTGTTCATAATTACCAGACAAAATGTTTGCAACAAAAATTAGTACAGGCTTAGTACTGTATTGACGTGAAACGTACATATTACCAGAATGTATACGTGGATGCATGCAGAAGTTCATACATGGTTCAATTATTTGCAAACATTTATTTGCATAAATGTAATGTTTTTCCTGTGTATTGTTACAAGTTGCGGGCTAGGTACGTTTGGGGATGGAGGTCTTTGATAAAATAAAGAAAATAAAGCTAACCTAGTTTATTTACAACTGTTTATACAAAAAACCTATGTCTGTAAAGATTTACCACAGTAAATATCAAACAGAACAAATGACTACTATTTACATAAAGGACAAAAAAAACATCTACATAAGTTCTCTGTATATGGAAAAGTTCCTAGTCACTCACAATGGTGGACCCAAAGAAATAATACCGAAGAATCTTTCTGGCCTAGAATCACCTTCTTCCTACTATTGCTGCGGTCCCACTCGCTGGACACCCTCAAACAGTCGTCGCAATCCAATACTTGTCACTATCACTTGAGATCGCACCAGGCACATGCCAGCAAAAACTCTCTCGCTCCTGCTGCAGCTCCCCCTTATATACCCTTCCCTACTTCTCGAATTATCTCGGTGGGTCTCTGTTCACCAACCTCCTGGAAAGATGTCGCTTCAAAGTCAAGCACCACCCCGAGAGATAAAGAGGGAACAGGATCATTCCAGATCACGATATTTTCCCTTGGTTACCCGATACTGGGTGCAGGTGGTTATCATGGAGTAATACAATCCATGCGGCACCCGAGTAGGTCTTTTAGGGCTGCCGCCACTGTATTGTATTTCGCCGCCCTGCCTGACAGCCGCGGCGCCGATGAATGGGAGGGAAGGGGGGTGTCCTAGCTCCGCCGCCACAGTATCCTACTACACCGCCCAGCCAGACAGTCGCGGCTCGCAACACTGCCCCCTCCTCAAGTCTGTTCGTCCCGAGCAGACATAACAGACTCTGGTCCATCATAGAGAGCCAGTCTGTCAATATGCACAACCTTCGGTTTTCTTGTCCGAGAGCCCTTGCGAACTGTTCGGAAGACCACATCATTTATCTTCTTGACAATCTGGTAAGGGCCTTCCCAGCATTTCTGTAGTTTTGGACAGTATCCGTTCCGTTGTTGTGGGTTATACAGCCACACCAGCTGTCCTTGGAATGTCTTTTCAGGTCCCCTCGGATCATACCTCGTTTTCATCCGGTCGCTGTTGTCTTTTAAATGTTGTCGAGCGAAGTCATGGACTGTGCTCAATTTGCGACATAGTTCGTCAGCATACACCATCGGTGAAGCAGGCTGTTCTTCTTCTACTGGCCTCCCAAACAGTAGATCATTTGAAAGACGAAGCTCTCGCCCTAATAGCATCTTCGAAGGTGTGACCCTTGTGGCTTCATGGACAGCTGACCGATATGCAAGGAGAAACAGGGGCACCTTGGAGTCCCAGTCCTTTTGATTGTCGGCTACAAAAATGGACAGATACTGTTATAAGGTACAATTTAATCGCTCGACCATTCCATCCGACTGAGGATGCAAAGGAGTAGTCCTTGTCTTCTTCATTCCCAAAATTTTGGTCACTTCCTGGAATAATTTGGCTTCAAAGTTGCGGTCCTGGTCGGAGTGAAGTTCGAGGGTACTCCAAACCTTGAGAATACATGCTCCACTAAAGCATCGGCCACTGTGCTAGCTTCTTCGTTAGGCATTGGTATGACTTCAGGCCTTTTGGTGAAGTAGTCTTGCACCACCAATAGGTACCGATTCTTCCTCTCAGTCACTGGCAAGGGACCCAAAATATCTACTGCCATCCTCTCGAACGGGGCTCCGACAATGTACTTCTGAAGATGACCATGCCCTCTAGTTCTTGGTCCTTTTCTTGCTGTACAAGCATCACATGTTCGGGACCACCTCTCGACATCATCCCTGCAATGTAGCCAATAGTATCGCAATCTAACTTTGTTGAGAGTCATATTAACTCCAAAATGTCCTCCAGCTGCTGAACTATGAAGTTCCTTCAGCACCTCTGGAACTCTAATTTCTGGGAGTACCAGCTGTAGGTGTGTTACTTTGCCGTCTACACTTTCCCAGTTCCGGTACAGGACACCATCTAAGAAATAGAGAATCCCATTGTGCCCAGTATGCGTTAGTTGTAGTACTTTGATCAGATAAATCAGCCCACTCTGGACGCTGGCCTTTTTCCTTTCATTCAAGTATTGGCCCAAGAGCAGGGTCCTTTCTCTGATCTTCGCCAATCTTTTCATCGCTCCATGGAGAAGGTTCATTGCCAGTTGTGAACTCTTGGATTCTTGTTATCCGAGCAGTTGGTGTCTTCCCAGCCTTCCCTTCTTGGCGATCACAATGAAAACACATTGGCTCGCATGGCCTCCTGGACAGCGAATCAGCATTGTTGTGTAAGCGCCCAGGTCTGTGCTGTATTTCAAAATCGTACTTTTGAAGGTGTTGCATCCACATAGCTATCTGTCCTTCTGGGTTTTTGAAGTTCAGTAACCAACGTAATTATGCATGAACTGTTCGTAGAATAAAATGCCTTCCATATAAGTAATGGTGAAAATATGAAATAGACTTGACCATTGCCAGGAGCTCCCTGCGATTTACACAGTAATTTCTTTCAGGCTTATGTAACACTTTGCTGAAATACTCTAATGGCCTCTCTTTTCCATCCTGGATCTGTGACAACACAGCACCAATCCACACATCGCTTGCTTCAGTGTCTAAAATTAACTGTCCATCACTACTAGGATAACCTAGGACAGGAGGTGAAACCAAAATTTCCTTTAATTTTCTAAATGAGGATTCACAATCAGGGGTCAAGAAAAATTTTCTTTTAGTCTCAGTCAACTCGTGTAATGGCTTTGCTATTGTGGCGAATCCATAAACAAAACGCCGATAGTAAGCACATAGCCCAAGGAAACTTCTTACTTGAGTCCGATCAGTTGGACGTGGCCAATCTCTAATTGCTTTAGTCTTTTCTGGATCTGTTTCTATCCCTTCAGCCGACACTACATGTCCCAAAAATTTCACTTTCCTTTGGAACAAATTACACTTTTTGGGAACTAGCTTCAAATTAGCTGCTGTTATCCCTTTGAAGCACTGAATCAAGACGTGTCAGGTGTTCATCGAATGTCTTCCCTGTAACCGTAGTGTCATCTAAATAAACCTGACAAATATCCAAAGGTAGTAGTACTCTTTCCATAAGTCGTTCAGATGTTGCTGGAGCATTGCACAGTCCAAAAGGCATGACCTTGAATTGCCAAGTTCCTTTCCCTTGTACAGAAAAGGCGGTCTTCTCTCTATCTTTCGGGGCCACTTCACATTGCCAGTAACCGCTTTTCATGTCCAAGGTTGAGAACCACTGGGATCCAGCCAGGCTATGCAGAGTGTCATCTATCTGAGGAAGTGGGTAGGAGTCTTTCCTGGTCACTTCATTCAGCCGCCGGTAATCTACACAAAATCTTGTTGAGCCATCTTTCTTCTTGACCAACACAACTGGAGATGACCAGGGGCTGTTCGATGGCTCTATCACATCCAGATCCTTCATTTCCTTCAGAATGTCATCAACTACCTCGTGTGAAGCAAGCGGTAGACGTCTAGAGGGTTGCTTGATAGGTCTGGCATCTCCTGTATTAATATGGTGACATGCCACAGATGTCCTCCCAAGATCATGTGAACCACATGAAAAAGCATTTTGATTCTTAATTAAGAGTTCTGCAACAGCATTCTCTTGTCTCCAGTCCAGGTTTTCCTTTGTCCTCTTTAGGAGTTCTGTAAGTGGTTCTGGCAGAGTATGCTTCACAAGATCCTCCCTTAAGACCTTAGACTTAGTGGTGTTTATCTGGGAAACCTGCTTACACAAACCAATCGTTGCCCCCTCCTCAAGACGAATTGCCTTGTCAGTCAAGTTCATCAATCTAACAGGGAAATTATTTGATCTTGATGAAACCAAAGTCCTGGCTACAAGTACTCCATCAGGGATGTTACTCCCTTTTCTCATAGGCTCGATTAATCCTAGGCGCCTTACAAACTGCCCTATACAGCGCCCTGGTATCACAATTTCGCTAGAAGCGGGCAACACAGTTTCCTGACAACAAACTACCGGGCAGCTGACTGGCGACATTAATTCTGGTCGTGGTATCAGTACCAACTCGGTTTCACCTACCTTCAAGACCCCCAGTCGAGTGTCAATGCAGCATCCTAGTTTGCGCAGAATATCTAGTCCCAGTAAACATGCATCTGCAATATCTGCTATGTAGACTTCATGTTCTAACTCTAGTTCACCCAATTTTAGTTGCACACGCCTCTTCCCTTTCACTGGTGTTGTCTCACCAGTTACAGTGGTTAACATGCACACTCTAGTACTTTGATCATGTGATTGATGGGAGAAAGGCCTAATGATGTCTGGCCTGACGACAGTAATGGTCGCTCCTGTATCTACAACCATCTGACAGGGTACATCATCCAGGCTGCCCTCTACCAGCAATGCATCAACTTCTTGTTTCACCGAACGTACTAGAAGGAATTGTGGAGCCTTATCTCCAGTAATCACCGACCTTCGCCCCTCAAGACCGGTGTTTACATGTTTCCCAAATTTTGAACTAATTGGTTGGTCTCACCTGGTTCTGGGTCTTGGTTCCATCGCTTATACTGCCGACACTGGGCTCTCAGGTGTCCAGGTCGTCCACACTCCCAGCACTCTGGCCACTTTCCTGGTCGAGGACGGTGTTCTGAAGCACCAACTGTCCTGGAAATGACGCTAATTGCTGTCTTAATTTCCTTCAGGGTATTCTCGATGCTGTTCCCCTCTTCTTCGCTTGTTACTTTCGCTGCTCGCACCACACGTCAATTCGCTGGCACCTGCCTTGCCGACTTGACTTCCAGTGCACAGGCTAGAGCATCTTGCATGGTACGAGGTGCTGCTAGGCCTACTGCTTGTCGCACCTCCAAGTCTGCAATGGCATCAACAAAGAACCCAATGGCAAGCACATCTCGCGCCTCCTCTGGACACCCCTCAAGTGACAGATGGGCTAATCTCACAATGTGTTGCCAAAGTTCCTGAAGTGACTCCCCAGGTCGCTGGCTACGGCTTCGAAGTTGGGCATGGTGGGCATGTCGTAAATAGCGGTCCCCGAAGTGCAGCTCCAGGGCAGAGACCAACATAGAATACTCCAGGCGATGTCGTTTAGGCAAAGATTGGAGTATACTGAGTGCAGGGCCCCTCAACACTGCTGCCAGGTAGTAGGCACGTTGCTCTTCTGTCCAACCATTCAGGGTTGCAACAATCTCATATTGGTGCTGATATTCATGCCATGGGGTTTGGCCATCATAAGGGGCAGGCTTGACTGTAACCCCCTTTCCAACACCAGGCATGGCAACCTCAACTGTATTCATGTTCTGTGGTAGGCCTACTGCCGATCCTGACATCGCAGTGCTCCTCCCATCGTTATCCTGATGTACTAACTCTGGCCTTGTCAAGCCGCTATCCCGACACACCGATGGCTCACCACCTGCCTGTCGCTTTAGAAATTTCTACCATTCCGTCCTTAAGACACACCTCTTTCTGCAGGTCGTCTTTCACACTTCCGATTTTCTTTTCCACATTTTCATTAACACTGTCAATTCTATGGTCCACCAATTCACTGACATTGTCAATTTTTAGGTCCACCATTTGAGAAACACTTTGAATTTTCTTGTCCACGTACTCTATTTTAGTATGCATTAGCTCACTTATTCCCTCTATCTTCGTGTCTACATTCTCATTAACACTGTCTATTTTCTTGTCTACATTATCATTAACACTGTCTATTTTCTTGTCTACATTCTCATTAACACTGTCTATTTTCTTGTCTATATTCTCATTAACACTGTCTATTTTCTTATCTACATTCTCATTAACACCCTCAATTTTTGTATTTACACAACTAAGTTGGTAAGCTATATGGCTACTCACTCCCTCTATTAGTGCTCACAAACCCTCTAACTCACTAGCTATTTTTGTTGTAAACATAAACTTATAACCTAAAATTTCCTACCTAATAAAAATTAACAACTTTGATTAAATATCTAAACATCTACACTTAATTTTAACATCATTTAAAACATTTAATTAATTTTAAATTATTGCCTCCATCCCACTTCTGACACCAATGTTACAAGTCGCAGGCAAGGTACGTTTGGGGATGGAGGTCTTTGATAAAATAAAGAAAATAAAGCTAACCTAGTTTATACAACTGTATATACAAAAAACCTATGTCTATAAAGATTTACCACAGTAAATGTCAAACAGAACAAACGACTACTATTTACATAAAGGAAGAAAAAATACATCTACATAAGTTCTCTGTATATGGAAAGGTTCCTAGTCACTCACAATGGTGGACCCAAACAAATAATACCGAAGAATCTTTCTGGCCTAAAATCACCTTCTTCCTACTATTGCTGCAGTCCCACTCGCTGGACACCCTCGAACAGTCGTCGCAATCCAATACTTGTCACTATCACTTGAGATCGCACCAGGTACATGCCAGCAAAAACTCTCTCGCTCCTGCTACAGCTCCCCCTTTTATACCCTCCCCTACTTCTCGAATTATCTCGGTCGGTCTCTGTTCACCAACCTCTAGGAAAGATGTCGCTTCAAAGTCAAGCACCACCCCGAGAGATAAAGAGGGAACAGGATCATTCCAGATCACGATATTTTCCCTCGGTTACCCGATACTGGGTGCAGGTGGTTATCATGGAGTAATACAATCCATGCGGCACCCGAGGAGGTCTTTTAGGGCTGCCGCCACTGTATTGTATTTCGCCGCCCTGCCAGACAGCCACGGCGCCGATGAATGGAAGGGAAGGGGGGTGTCCTAGCTCCTCTGCCACAGTATCCTACTACACCGCCCATCCAGACAGTCGCGGCTCGCAACAGTAAATTTTAACAACGTAAAACATTTTTAAAAAGCAGATTTTTACTAGGGTGGTTGCCCCTCCACCACCCCTTTAAATCTGCCACTGATACAACTCCTACACTCTCACTCTACCTCAGGTGAAGCTCAACCGTTAACATGTCCCATATTAGGAGTTTACTTAGTCTATTGACGAAATACAACTCCTTCACTATTGCTGTACCTCACGTGAAGATCAACCTGTAACATGTCCAATAATATTAGGAGAGTACTTAGTCTATTCACAAAATACAACTCCTACACTCTTGCTGTACCTCAGGTGAAGGTAAACATTAAAAATTCCCCATAATATTAGCAGAGTATCTTAGTCTATTAAGTAAATACAACACTTACACTTGCTCTACCTCAGGTGAAGCTCAACCTATAACATGCCTCGTAGTTAGGAGAGTACCTATTCTATTAATGAAATACAACCCTTACACTCGCTCTACCTCAGGTAAAGCTCAACCTTTAATATTGCCATTAATATTGGGAGAATATCTGGTCTGTTGACGAAATACAATTCCTACACTCTCACACCACCTCAGGTAAAGCTCAACCTTTAACATTGCCAGTAATATTAGCAGAGTACCTAATCTATTGACGAAATACAACCCCTACACTCTCGCTCTACATCGTGTAAAGCTGAACTTTAACATTCCCTGTAATATCAGGAGAGTTCCATGTATGTTGACAAAATACAGTTCTCACACTCTCGCTTTACCTCGTGTGAAGCTTAACTTTAACATTCCCTGTAATATTAGGAGAGTACCTAGTCTGTTGACAAAATACAATCCTCACACTCTCGCTCTACTTCGTGTAAAGCTTAACTTAATATTCCCTGTAATATTAGGAGAGTACCTAGTATGTTGACAAAATACAGTCCTTATACTCTCGCTCTACTTCGTGTAAAGCTTAACCTGTAACATTCCCTGTAATATTAGGTGAGTATCTAGTCTGTTGACAAAATACAATCCGTACACTTTGTCTGTGCTGCACATGGCATGGTCACTTTATTGTATCTGATGATGTACTTATGGTACTGGCTGTGTGGCATGCACATCATCTTGAGGTGTAAAGTATTGAGGGAAGGTTGACCATATACACACATTTTTATGTATACCTAGCCCAACTGACAATAACTTTCTCCTCTTGTGCATCTGCATGCGCTATTCTGGCGAGAATATATTAAGCAAAGTAAAGAAAATGAATATCAAAAGGAAAAAAAAAATTTGTGCTGTCCAAGAAGTGATAAGTGTATAAAGAAAGTAGACCTGTATTAGAACAGGAGAAACTGAAGACTGGGGCAAAGGTATGGAAAGTGAAGGAAACACAGGGAAGAGTTAATAAGCTTAAGCTTAAAGGAAAGATGAAAGCTAAAATGTAAAGAAATTTCAGTATAGTTTTACCTGTTGTCTGATACTGAGAGGAATGACAGTGGTACCAATATGGACCACTGTAACATTGATGCAATGGTCATGGATGAGTGTGAAACCAGACCAAGTTTAAAAAGTTAAGAAATGAAAATCAAGTACTGCACTCCAAGTGGTGAAAAAATATTGTGTATGAAAGGTGTTTTGTTTTTATTTTCCTGGGTGGAAATAAAAGTGTTTGAATTTGTTTGTACAGTTCAGAAAGTGCATGAAGATCGAGATATTGAAATAATGGCACTGCAGTATTGCAGCACTCAGAAAAATATTTCTGTCAAAGACAAAAAATGATGTAACTGCTGTTAAGGCAACTCTTGTTGTTGGATTGTTACCTCACTCACAATGCTCTGTGTCCAGTGATGTAGTGAACAATTAGTTCCAGTAATCTATGTCAGTCTATTCGTTACAGTTGAACATTTCTGAAGTGGAGTGTCCTTGTTTCATGGCGTAAATACTAGTGCACCTGTAGACTATGTAAAAAACAAGATTTTGGCAGTCTTGACTAGTGCATCCAGTAAAGTATTTGTGTGTGTCACTGTGATAACTAAATAAATAACTTTTTACAGCATAAAAAACATGAGCCCAGTTTTAGATGAACCATTATTACTATATAACTGTATATTGATGTAATTGTAATCCCTTCCAATGTGAACTATAGGAGCTCTTAAAGTATGCATTACTAATGGCACAGCTCTTGTACAGCTGTTGCACAAAGTTTGCAGCTTGTTGCTAATGTCTCTACCTTTCTATGCAAACTGCAGGTGCTCTTACAACATGTATTATTAATGGCACATCTCGTGTACAGCTGTTGCACAGAGTTTTCAGCTTGTTGCTATTGCCTGTATCTTACTAAAGCTGGTTTTACAAGACGCAATGTGCATGCAATTTC
This sequence comes from Medauroidea extradentata, assembly GCA_003012365.1. Taxonomy (NCBI): domain Eukaryota; kingdom Metazoa; phylum Arthropoda; class Insecta; order Phasmatodea; family Phasmatidae; genus Medauroidea; species Medauroidea extradentata. Next base: position 5,206 of record PNEQ01039290.1, on the reverse strand, counting down.
CATGCAATATGCTGATATTGCATTGCAGCTCAGACACACAATTCTTGGAACCTCACATGCAATGCAAGCGGCGGTGCAATCTCGACAAATAGAACATGCTCTATATTTTGATGCAAGTTGCGTGGAACAAGCAATGTGATTGGCCATTCTCTGAAGTAAATGTATGCACGTAGTTGTGAGTACAAACAAAAACAACAAACACCATAAAAACGAGGAATCGACACCAGAGTGTTTTTTTTTTTGCAGTTTTTGGATGAATACATAGTAATGTCCAGCACACTATAATACAAAATCACTAAATTATCACAACAAACATTTGTGCGAGAATGTATTAAAGGCGGTGGCCGCGTCTGTATCGGAAGTCCGGGAAAAGACTACCATGCCACTGAAGAGATAAAAAAACCAACTTCCTACATGGTTCACAATTATTTTAATTTTCGTCAGGTAACATTTCCAGCACTGCAAGTGTACCTCATGTGCTTTTAGGTTATCCATTTGTTCTAAACTTTTGGCGGGAAGAAAACAAATTGCATGTATATTGCTTGGGGAAATTGCGCTGTGTAAATGGCCTATGAGAGATTGCATGCAATTATTGCACGAGCGATTGCGTGCAAGGAGCTCTGCGAGAAATCAGTTGTGTCGTGTAAAACCAGCTTTAGTGAACTACAGGTGCTATTACAAGATGTAATGTTAATGTCACAGCTCATGTACAGCTGTTGCACAATTTGCTGCTTGTCAATAATGTCTGTACCTTACTATGCGAACTGCAGGTGCTCTTACAAGATGTATTATTAATGTCACAGCTCGTGTACTGCTGTTGCACAGAGTTTGCTGCTTGTCATTAATGTCTGTACCGGACTATGGGAACTACAGGTGCTCTTATAAGATGTTGCACAGAGTTTGCTGCGTGTCACTAATGTCTGTAACTTACTATGCAAACTACAGGTGCTCTTACAAGATGTATTATTAATGTCACAGCTCATGTACAGCTGTTGCACAGAGTTTGCTGCTTGTGACTAATGTCTGTACCTTACTATGCAAACTACAGGTGCTCTTACAAGATGTATTATTAATGTCACAGCTCATATACTGCTGTTACACAGAGTTTGCTGCTTGTGACTAATGTCTACCTTACTATGAGAACTACAGGTGCTCTTACAAGATGTATTATTAATGTCACAGCTCATGTACTGCTGTTGCACAGAGTTTTTTGCTGCTTGTGACTAATGTCTGTACCTTGCTATGCAAACTACAGGTTCTCTTATAAGATGTATTATTAATGTCACAGCTTATGTACAGCTGTTACATAGAGTTTGCAGCTTGTCACTAATGTTGTACCAATCTGTTTAAATTTGTATAAATCATAAATATAGTAATATAGATTAAAAAGAACCTAATATAACTTTTGAAATTTAAGTACTAAATATTAAGTGACACGCTCTTGTGCAAAGTAAAAATAAAGTAAGTTCACTTTTTTAAGTTGTTATCTAGGTGGATGTCTTCTGTGCATTTGATACCTTGAAACACGGTAGCTGTAAGATCGAGAAAGTACACACACACATCACGCATTACACTAGCCTCTAGGCGCAAGAAACTAACTGGCATTTGGTCTTCTCGCCAACAACACACCTCTACAACATACATGTAATTTTTGACGATAAAGGTGAGTTGTACACGTCTGTACCCTATGAAAGATTCTGTACCAAGATTTCAGTGCTCAAAAAGCACCGCAAAAACACTAGTTTTTACCATTATAGCCGCTTGACAATTAGCTTTAATTATTACTGGTGAACCTGTAATTGTTGTACACACGTGTAACATTCTTTGAATAACATTCCTAATCAGACTTCATTCATATGCGTTGAGCAGTTTTCGAATAATCTGGAAACAGCCGAATCTCGGCACATCACTCAGCGGCCTGGGCAAACGACCACCATCATAACTTGCACACGTGTACAGGACCATGAAGGCTTTTCTTCTTTTTCTTCAAGCATACTTTCAATTGTCCGTTTGTGTTTTTCTCAATTTCTCCCCTACATTAAAAAAATATGTAATGTAAAGAGCAAATGTAATAAAACTTGCTAAAAATATAGTACTGCCAACAAAGTTGATTTGGCTTTTATGTCATTTATTCATATTTTCATAATGGTGGTAATTTAAAAAGGTTTTTTTTTTTTAAGGTATTTAAAACTAATTTTTAATGATACATATTGTTTATATTAGCCTATCATAATGCTGGCACATGAGTTATCTACATTAACCATGCATATGAAAATCACCAAACTCGGTACATATGTTTTAAATTAACATATTTTTAGTATATCATATTCAGTTTTAAACACGAGGCGATTCAGGATAGATTTTATTAGTACTGCGTGGAAAAATTTATGATAAAGTAAATTGAAAATGTAATTTCAATGTTTCCGTGAAATGAATTATGGTTTAAAGTTGTCTTCCAAATATTTCTTCTTTTAATAAAATAAACTACTTCTTCATCTTTAATTATTTTGACATGTTTCAAAGTGTTGTTCTGTTTTACATTTTAAGAAATTACATTTTGTGGATATTTTCAGATTAACATTACTACCACTATAATTCACTTCACAGAAAATTTTTTTACATGTTTTACATAAGCTATCGCCACGTTGAATTAACACACTTTGTCTCGTGTAACTAAGTAGGGAATTGTGTATTTAATGTTATTTGACAATTCAATGTTTGTAATAATAAACGTCCCTTCTTTTCCAAAATTTCATGTCATGAATTAAAATTTTTTTTCTATGACAAGTGGGCTGACTCTAATAAAAATGAATTTTAAAAGTTTTAATCTTCAAACTTTGGTTTAATTAGTTCAAATTGTTGTAGGTTCACTATGTTAGAAGATAGCATCACATGAAGAAACAAAAGATATATTTTCGTATGTTTGTATCTACATGATCAATACAAATTTTTTCTGTTTATTTCTACCAAATTGAGGAAAGTAGTCTTTTTAGTTACGCTTTTACTTTCTCGATATATGCACATATCATTTGCAGATTAGTGTACAAGCGTGTTTACTTTAAAAATAAAACTGTAATTTTTTTAATGTGGTCACTTACCTTGAGATTTTCCTCTCGACGAAGGACCAAGAAAAAAAAAACATCCCGTTAAGAGTGGCATTGGAATGCCTATTTAATATCATTTTGTTACAAGTTTGGAACACGAACTTTACATGTGGGCAATTCCCATTAGTTCTTTGGGATAGAGGTCTTACAATTAGAAATAAAAGAGTTAAATTAAGTACTGGATTTAATAGCTCACAAAGCTACGAAATACACAAAACAGTAATCAACTATAACTCTCAAAACACAATTAGTTATGCACACAATTACTCCTGTGTCACAGACACGTTAATTAGCTTAGACAATTAAAGCACAAAAAAAGTCTACCATCAATTAATTGAAAATTACAAATAATAATAAAATTCAGTCATATATCCAATCAACAGGCTTTCAAATAGGGACAATGTACAACCTTATCAGTCCGAAGTGGTGATGGCTCACCATGTGTTGCGCAGCACCCCGAGTGCACCGCTGTCTTCACTCTTGAGGTCTTCGGTTCGACTCCCGTCGCGCACCTCCTCTTCGCCTGTCAGCCCGCCGCAGTAGTCCTCTTGATTCGCCCAACACTGCTCCGAAGGTAGCCGCCTGCCGCCTCACAGTAGACTCTGACGTCACCAAGACGTCTTCACCAGTCTCTCTCCACAGGCATAGCACCTTCCTCCAGCACTACCAATAGCGAACTCTCCCGAATTTGTCGATTCGGAGCTTTTATACTTGGCCAAACAGTCGGGTCTTCTCCGCATTACAGGGGTTTAAAATTAGACATTTCATCATGTTTCGCATGCGATTTGAGTCATGTACTCCGCTTCGCAGGGTAAAAGCGCAGTTGGGACAGGTATTTATGACGTAGTTTCGGCGGGATTCCCACTATGAGACACCCGGGCTTTGAGTCATGGGCCAGCCCTCAAGGTGTTTCGACACATGCCCCTATACAGCCCGCTTTCAGAAACACAGCATGCAACACTGCCCCCTCCTTAAGTCTGTTCGTCCCGAACAGACACAACAGCCTCAGGTCCATCATAGAGGGCTAATCTGTCGATGTGTACAACTTTAGGTCCTCTCGCCCGAGAGCCTCGACGAACTATCCGAAATACATCATCATTGATCTTCTTCACTATTTCATAAGGGCCTTCCCAATTCTTCTGCAGCTTGGGACAATACCCCTTCTTTCTCTGAGGGTTGTACAACCACACCAGTTGACCTTCTTGAAATGTTTCATTTGGTGCATTCCTATCGTAGTGAGTCTTCATCCTGTCGGTGTTGATCCTAAGGTGTCGCCGGGCAAAGTTGTGAGTGTGAACCAACTTGCGACGTAACTCGCTGGCATACACTGGAGATGCAATCTGGTCTTCCTCCGCCGGTCATCCGAACATCAGGTCGCTCGGGAGACGGAGCTCTCTTCCAAACAGCGTTCTTGACTGTGTCACCTTAGTTGCTTCATGAACAGCTGAACGGTATGCTAGCAGAAACAGTGGTACTTTGGAGTCCCAATCCTTTTGATTATCAGATACAAAGATCGATAGGTACTGCTCAAGGGTGCGATTTAGGCGTTCAACCATTCCATCAGACTGTGGATGTAGCGGAGTGGTTCGGGTCTTCTTTATACCCATTATCTTAATCACTTGGAAAAGGGCCGCTTCAAAATTCCGCCCTTGGTCCGAGTGAAGCTCCAATGGCACCCCAAACCTTGAGAACACATGTTCGACCAGTGCATCAGCCACCGTGCTGGAGTCTTGATTCGGTATGGGAAGAACCTCTGGCCATTTGATGAAGTAGTCCTGCACCACCAGCAAGTTCCGATTGTTTCTCTCGGTTATTGGCAAAGGACCCAAGATGTCAACCGCCGTTCTCTCGAATGGGGCACCAACATTGTACTTCTTGAGACGACCTCGGCCTCTGACCCTCAGACCTTTCTTTGCGGCACAATCGTCACACATTCGGCACCATCTGTCGACATCTTCACGGCAATGAAGCCAGTAAAATCTCTCTCGAACCTTGTTGAGTGTCTTATTAATGCCGAAATGACCGCCTGACACAGAATTATGGAGCTCCTTCAGTACCTCTGGGACCTTGTTCTCTGGGAGGACCAACTGTAGGTGTTCATG
>PNEQ01039286.1:0-13678 GCA_003012365.1 Medauroidea extradentata | reverse complement strand
TTATTATTTTGATAAGATAAAATTTAAAATACTTATAAACACATTCTAATACTATTAGCCTAAGAGGAATTTAGTCGTAAATGTATAAACATCATAGAAAATAGAGATGTAAGAATGCAAATTTTGCTAGTGTTTCCAGTTCACGCCGTTGATAAAACGTCTCCCGCTCCAACAATGCTAAAAGGCTGTACTTTCCCATATTGTCATTGTAAAATATTTGCTAATATTGAGTTAAAGACTTAGTTTTTTTTTTAATTTAACATGATGCAGAGAATGTATTGGTTACTTTGCATTATAAACTACTGAGGCGGATGAGGCTTCAAATATTCAAGTTGGTTTTCCATTATGAACATTAAGAAAAACGTAACTTACGTAAACATTAAATAACCTTTAAATGATAAACTATGCGTCATACTTTGTTACATTTAAGTGTAACGGAACAGTCTTCTTTCTTGTAATCACGTACTACAGAATCAAGGCGTACACGTGTGTGCCATTTGGCTGTGTGAGAAAACAACCAATAATGCTTACCATCTTCACTCTTTCAGTTAGTACACTTGAAGTTAATAAGGCCTTGCAACTCGAGGAATATCATCAAACAAGTGAGTAAACTTTACAGGGAGTGAACGAACTGTAAATACGTTACAGTATGTTTTATAACTTTAAAAATAGGTGGCTAATAAATAATTTGTAAAGTTAGTGAATTTAGTTAACATTGATGAATAGGTTGCAAATTCGTGTGTGTTTCGGGAGAGACAGAGGTCAGAGAGAGATAATAATAGAGGAAGTAAAGTATTCAAGAGTGAACATGGCCATGTTAACCATAACGAGCCGCTAAAAAGGGGCATCATTCACCGGCAACTTCGGAAACTAAAACTTTTAGTTTACAGGTTGGCTACACAAAGACGTTATCTAACCTGTTCAAATCTTTGGGAAAGTAGAAAATTTGCACGCCCCCTTCTGCGCGTGAATAAACAGAATCATAATTATTTGTAGAACAGGCGTACCTCCTGATCTTCCCCATTATTATAAAATTTCAGCAGAATACTTCCACAAACACCAAAACAATTTACGATTCGTAGCCATCACAAGCAGTCAGAGCAGTCACGAAGTCGCGCGTCTCATGGTAGACAACTTAACCGAAAAGTTATTGTAATTGAAAATGTAAATTACTATAAATTAATAAATGTCTAATATTTATGCAATAAATGCTTGACACTATAGTATCATAAACCACTAAACATTGTATTTATATTACACATAATGTTTACTTTGTAATGTTGTCGGTGCATGATGCCCTTCAAATTAGTGGCCTAGCCACCCTATTCTGTGTCCACCCTCTGGAGATAATACTAGTGGGAAAGTATTCAGTTGGCTACAACTTGCTGCAATAATTTAATGATGTCACAGATATAAATTTTGTGAAATCGGAACACAACAACAACGCTAGGGGTCTAGGAACGCGCGAGTATTACGAGTGTCCCAAGTAGGGAATGAAATAGTGTTTGTTTTGTAGACTTTTCTTGGGAGTACATTTTCCTCTAACAAAAAAAAAAAAATATCTCAACCAGTTTTCCCATAATGTCACATCAAAGTCAAAATGTGCATGCTTTTTAAATCTTATAGGCCTTAGCCGCAAAAACCAATGGACATAAATAAATTTAAAAATTCACACTGGAACTACGTGTTAAATACTACTGGTTGACATGTTTTAAAATTCATTACAAAATATTTTTGTTATTAAAAAAAATTCTGAAATTTTGATCTTGTTTGCCTCTTTTATCGATTTTTTGTAAATACAAAATTATGTTGTAATTTATTTTAAAACAAGTGGTAGCTTGTGACACGTAGTTTCAGTGTGAATTTTAAAAAATTATTTATATTAATTGGTTTTTGCGGCTTATACAAATTAAAAACGTGCAAATTTTGACTTTGAAGTGCCATTACGGGAAAACTGGTTCAGCTATTTTTTTTTGTAAGAGGGAAATGTACTCCTAAGTAACTGCCACTTACCTCATCGCCTTAAAGGGCGCAGTTTACCACGCGCTTAAAATGTGGTGATGTGTGTTCGTAAACACGTTTTCCTTTACGAAACTATTTCACATTCGCCCATTGGGCAAATATACATAAAAACACGCGTCGGAATAGGACAGAACGTCTATATTAAATACAAATTCTAATCTCTCTAACATAGCTTAAAAAAAAAAAAAAAAAAACATTTCAGACTGCCGTTTTTCAAAATATACTAACTGGATGTAGTATGTGAAACTCAGAAACTTATTCTGAACTTTGCTACATACTTCCACCAAAAACCTAGTAAAAATGGATAGGCGGGAATCTTGCTCACGTTTAGCTCGTTGTGGCGATGCGGCATTTATTATGCGCTTCAAAGTCATCCTTATAGTTCTGGCACTTCTGAGAATCTAACGCACAGGTAGGCGTTAGTTTCTATGGCTTTGTCCAGTCATATATCCTGCTCACCCTCAAGTATAAGCATTCTGCTATTTCCTTGCATGAATCCTGGCTACGCTATAGGTTTGACTGCGACCCTAATATCGTACTATGTTTACACAGTCTACTATATTGAATTGAATTGAAATAAAATTTAGTCAGCAACAGCGAAGTTTTCACCGCTGGTGAGGTGTGATATGAGGTGAGTATGGTGCAAAGCCGGTATGAAGGGGCAGGGAAATAGGAGATCCTGGAGAAAACACACCGGTCAATATTTTTAATGAAAATATTACTTAGCCTAAAAGTGCATGGTAGAAAACAATGCTAAATTAACGTTAGTTTAAAAATTGCAGATTTCTCGAAATCAATGAGAACAAAGAAATAAAAAATATTAGCCCTAGGCAACCAGTTTTGCCAACATATTTGAGCAAACAAAAATTTCTCCCGGATTGTGCAATCTGTGACACAATTTCGTACATTCTATTCTAGGGCAAGAAATTACCTTAAACAAAGGCATCATTCTGATGAATAATTGATTTTAACGACTATTAGAATCGTTACCAAGAAATGCTCTTTTCTTTCTTTTTTTAATTTTATATACGGGCTTGTAGAATCTTGTTTATATCAATTGATATTTTTAGTGTTAATTAATTGTGTAGGGTGCCACGCGCTCATATACTAATGTAAGTATAAAACATTTGCTTCAGTTGTTCCGTGCACAAAATTTTGGGACGCAACGATTTTTTTTCTAGCGCCATGGATACAAAATTCCTGCGAGACCTATAAAACCATTTCCCCCATCCCCCTTCCCGTTTAAGCATCTTTCTTCACCTTTCTCAGCCGATAAACGTTTTGACTCCAATGGTTACGTAATATATCTTTAAACATCTAACTCTTCTCGAAAGGCGTGGACGAAAAAATAATTAAAGCTATGGACATAGTTTTCTGACAGACGTGAAAGTGAGGCTTGAGCTGTAGGATGTTGTGGGAGAGGCAGGGTAGGTTGATTTTTACTCTGGAATGTGTATAAATGCGGTTTCATCGTGAAAAATGTATTTGAGCGTTGTAAGGTATGCTGCGTATAGGCCTACACAAATAGTTCGAGATGCCCTACACAACCAATAACTCAAGCTCGCCAATATTTGTACATTTGAGTAAATATAGGACAGAGACTAACTTATGTTAGTTTGTTCAGAAAATTGTATTTTAAGTTAAACAACATCACATTTGTCGCTGCGACACTGTTTGGTTTGTATTCAGTTGCACACCGATTCCGTCAAACACCGGTGCATATTTTCCTAGAGTCACCTGACTGACGTTGAACACAATTTTCAATTTTAAGAGGACGCTCCTTGTATTCTATGTAAACTTTAAAGGGTTTCACATGGACATTATGACTCTTACACTTCGTTGGGTAAGTTTCTTATTTGACGTCGTACCTTCTACTTAACATGGCGAAGATTTTCTGTCTGTACATAGAAACCTTGTGGAGAGAGTAAAACACTTCAGATCATAAACGCCTTTAATATTCGGCTTATATCTATAATTACTTTGACTCTCCTCATTGGGAGTGGTCTAGTTAAATTATTCGATGTCCCACAAAGTTCGCAGCTCCGAAGTTAGAGGCATCACTTTACCTACTGCAACGAGCAACCAGAAGAACACTCGTTTATTTGTATGTCTTGATTTTTGTGGCGTAAATTTCAAACCCGCTAAACCAATTGCAAATAATTTTTGAAAAAATGTGCGTATGATGCAGGGACGGATCCGGGGCGATCGTACAATAAACAACGAAAAGGAGATCTTAAATAAATAAGTGAACTTGGTGAAGGAACACTTCAAAGTTCAGAATGACAATGGTTGTAAGGCAAAAAGGAATCTTCATGGCATTTTTAAAATAAAAATTTTCTCCTTTTTTCCTCTAAAACATCTCTGAATCTGTGCCTATGATGTGATAAAACAGAGCGCAAATGTTGTGATTCTGATTCTGAAACTTAACATGTATGTACTCGTGCTGTTATTAATTTACAGGATAATCGTGTATCAGCTAATTGTTCTTCGAAACTAATACCTGTTATTGGAAGTATGTTGAACCCTGAAGCATCAAATCAAGTAGTTTCAGCAGAACAACCGCAGTACGAGACAGATTATTTCTCAAGTGTTCGCTCAGATGATCATCCAGCGAGAGGGAAAAAACTTCCTCAGTACACAGCAGCAACAATTGGTAGGTCTACTTAACAAAATATATCAATGAAATAGTGTTCTCTTATAATAATAAAATGTTAACAATCGTTAGTTCCTTTGGAAGAAACTATGTAAAATCATGCTTTTCACATAGCGAAAATCGTTAGAATAATAACTATTAAATCCCCGCGTTGCCTGTTCTAAAGTTAGATTGGACTTTATGGCAATTAAAGTATTTTTTTATTTTTACGATTAGATAAGATAATGCGTTACTTTATAGACTAAAGCACGCTGCACACGAAACAATATTTGTCACCGTGTTTTATTTCAGGACGCTTACGTGCTTGCTTACAAACTGCTGAACTTTGAACAGTTACTGTAAATACATGTGGAATTTTTGGAAGTCACGTTATCATGCAGTTATCATCTACGGTTTTCCCTTTTGGATTACAACTATCAGAATATCTGTAGAAACATACGACTGTCCTATCACGTAACCCACCTTCATACACAACTAAACCATGGTCGTATGACCAGCCTTGTAACGCGGGCTGCGTACCTGGCAGGCAACACAGTGCACCATCACATGTTTTTCCTCTCAAACAGTTCGTATTATAGTGACGACGGTGACGTGTATTATGTATGTGTATTACATCTTTAAAAAGCAATAAAAATACCCAAGTGTTTGTCATACATTGGTAGGAACGTACAATTCTTTGTTTTCTCGGTGTAGGAAATGTTTGCATTCTACAAAACCTTAAGATCAACGTAAAGTGACATCATCATTCACAGACTAACTTCCTTAAATTCGAGTAGATGTTATTATTTTCAGCTAAAACCTTTTAAATCGTCGATTTGTAAGGGTGGATATCTTCCTTACGAGTTACTGTACGACATTGTTCGTATGAAATGTTTTCTACCCCATTACGGATAGAGAACAAGCTCACAGCGTTTGTACCTGTTTGGATGGTATCGTGAACTTACTGAAGTGTGGATAAAGTTGTTTACAGAGATTGTCCACCCTAACCTGTGAACTGAGCACATCAACACACATGCACACAGTATTGCCTATGCTCTCCTGGCACTCGCATGCATTTTTAACAAAAACTATCACCCCTAGACAGTTGTAATAAGGGGAACAATTTTGTTACAAACTTCACATTATTTTAAAAAATCTCCAAATGTTGAAGTATCCGGACGGTACAAAAGTTTCATCCAATTAGAGGTTGGCCACCCCTGTAATTTTAGTAACTGTTGAAGGCATCATCCAGAATTTCATGTAGGTTTAAATAACCTAATACCATAAATCATTATTTATAGTATAGTCGTTTTAGATAATTCAGTTTCCGTTATTTTAATAGAATACGGTTTTAAAACTCGATGTGCAAAGTCTCGTCACACCATAAATACTAAACCTAGTTAATAAGTGACCTGTATATTTTCTACTTTATTTTTCATAAGGAATCACTTCAGGAACACCACGCACATTGGAAGTATTATTTGAAATCCCTCAAATTGGGCTAAAATCGGCTTTTTTTGAAGGTTCTTTCTCAAGATAAATGTACCAGATTCATTCAAAATTGAGGTGTACACTTACATCGTACTTTATCACAGTGACTGGTTCAATAAAATGACAGAGTCACCGCTTAAAGTCCCACAGTAAAATCGTCACGGCGGGAACACTGCAAATACATTTACGACTTTGGCCGTAGAGGCGATATCACAATACACGTGCCGGCCGGCGTCGCTCGTAGCACCTCATCGATTTTCACCTCACACAAACACACCCTTAATAGGGACGGCAGCTATACAGTATTTTATTTAATATTTCTAATGATATTCGCTTCGTTCTTCTTTCTTAGAAAATTTTAACACTATGGTTTCATTGTGGCTTTGAGTACGTCTACTGTTTGCATTTTTCTACACCAATTAGCGTGTTTTGCCTGTAAAGTAGCTTACTCTGCTCTCGAGCATAACTGAGAAGCCGTTATGGTAAGTTGTCTGACGCTTGAAAACTTTTCTCCGATAACTGTTTGATCGCCTTAAGTTGACTAAAATTTTTTCCTATCCAGGTTAATATTGGAACTTATTTCAACTACCTAGAAATAAATAAATAAATATATATATATATATATATATATATATATATATATATATATATAAGTCTGTAACTTTTTATACATAGTTCCAGTAGTCTTGCAAAATTTAAAACAGCAAATAAAATAACTATGTTTTGCTGAAATATTTGCCAGCTAGTAACACAGTAATATTTTCTTGGTGAGAAACATTTTGAAATTAGGGCAAAGAGGAACATTCTTTTCTTACAAGTTTATTCGCCACTTACCACGTAAACGTAGCACTAGAAGTATCTGAGAGCACCATCGGAGGCATTAATGCAACTGAAATCAATAACCAGAGATATCTGAGATAATACCCTCATTTTCTTTAAGTGTGTCTTCTTTATAAGTGTAGTGTAAAATCAGGGAGTCATTTACGCGCTGGCTATCTGGACTGTAGCCTAGGGGCCCGCACTACAAAAAGGACCACGCCACAAACAACTAAATAATATATTAATAAAACTAAAGTTGTATCTTTAATTAGACAAAAGATTGAATGTCTTATTTTCTTTGAATACTGTATTGCAAGACCTACTTATTATATTAATTAAACCACGGGCGTGTTTATTTATGGTTGAAAAATTTCTCTATCAAGCAAGTTTGCGAGTTAATTTTAAGGGGCCTCCCTAGATAGGCTGCGTTTATGAGGCAGGAGCGGTAAGAGTGACACTAACCGACATATGTAATGCAATATCGCCTCTCCGTGCAAGCTACTCAGCTGGCGTGCTGTGCTATATACTATTATACGTTTTCCCATGGGACTTTAAGCGATGACCACATTATTTTATTTATGGGCAGCATAGTTCCAAATCTAACACTTGTTTCTATAGTTATGTTTTTCGAATCCGATTGTTAATTTTCCAGATACGGCAGTCTGAAAAGCCGTTTTTAGCCGTTTCGAGGGACCAGAAAATAATGTTTCTAATAAACGTGCCGAATGTGTAAAACTATAGCGACATAGTTTGGAGTGTGTGTTCTTTTCGTATAGATATACAGATATAGTGTGCATTAAATAGTTTCTTCAAAAAGAGAATATCGTAACGCTGCAACGCATTTGAAGGGCAGGTAGGGAGGCCCCTTAAAAACAGACGATTCGCTACAAGAAACTGATGACTATGCCGCAGAGTAAAATACTGAGAAATATCAACCTTAACAACTGAGTCGAACAGTTTGGAAATTTTCATGTTTTCATTTATCGTCTTCCATCAGCGAAAGTCGTGTGCATCCAAAACAATAGATTGCATGTTACTTAAAATATAAGAGCATGTGTGAATATTCGCATCGAACATTAATTTTTTTAAACACAGGTTTTACTAATAATTTATCTGAATGGAGGTTTCTGTTCAGTTCAGAACATGTTAGGAATAATGTCCTTGCATTAAATAAAATTTAAGTTACGGATTTTGTGATACTTGTAACACAATTTTAATTTGTTTCTAATTTTACTCTTACGTGATCAATCGCGTGGTTAAAAATTACAATAAGTAAAGAAAGTTAAAGTCTGTAACATAAAGAATTAGTAAAGGTTGAGTAAGCAATATAGGAATTTCAACATGCATTTAAGAAACATTTATTTGGAACCACCCCCCCCCCTTCCTTCACGCATCCTAACGCAAATCACGTGAGCGCCACTGTTAATAAGATATATGAAGGGTTTCAGAGCACAGCGTACAGTGTTGCCAAGCATATGGATATTCTGTTAAAGAGATATGTTAATGAATACGATACAAAGAGAGTCACGTGTGACTATCTTAATCGCTGTCGCTCTTGGAAGACAGTCCAGGTGACAGTCTTTACCAGAAGTGAAGTTACAGAATAGACTCCCAGGAATAAAACCCATGTCATCGTGGTGAGAGGTAGCTGATATGGCCAGTGCAACACCGTAGCCCATGCGGAAAGTGAAGTGATGTGAAGATATTTTGGTCAGCGCTTTCTGTCTAGGTCTAATTCAGCAATGGTTAGGAGTGACATGAGGTGAGTACAGAATCACGTCGATATGAATGGTTGGGGTAACGGGAGATCCCTGAGAAAACCAGCCAACCATAGTCTTCGTCCGGGACGATTCCCACATGCGAAAATTCCGGATCGATCCCATAGGGAATCGGACCCCTAGTCACCTTGATGACAGACGAATGTTCTAGCCACTGCACCAACAGCGCAGTCAACACTTGCAAGAAAAACTGCGTTTGTTTCAGCGGCGATTGGAGCATTTGGCATGGGGACGGTGGTAGGTTGGTCAGCCACCGCCACGGAGATGATCCGCGAGCACGTACCAGAACTGTCGGTGGCGTACGTGTCGTGGCTGGGCAGCATCGTGAACCTCGGCGCTGCCGTAGTCATGCTGCCGCTGGCGGTCATCATGAAGACATGTGGCCGCCGCGCGACCATGCTGTCCGTCGCTCCGGCCTTCCTGCTCGCCTGGCTGCTGGTCGCCTTCGTGCGGAGCATGCCCGGCCTGATCGCAGGCCGCTTCCTCACCGGCATGTTCGGCGGCGTCTTCTCCGTCGTGGGGCCTGTCTACAACTGCGAGATCGCTGAGAAGGAGATCCGCGGCGCACTCGGTACCTTCTTCCAGTTGTTCATCTGCACTGGGCTGGTCGTCGCGTACGTCGTCGGCTACTCCGGCAGCCTGCTCGCTCTGAACCTCTTCTCTGTCACCGTGCCCGTCGTCTTCTTCGCGCTCATGTGGTTCATGCCAGAGACGCCGATCTACCTGCTGAAGATCGGCGAGGAGAAACGAGCGGAGAAGGCGCTGTTGTGGTTGCGGGGGGAGGACTATGACGTCGCGGAGGAGATGGAACAAATAAAGAACTACCTCGCGGAGGTCGAGAAGGTGGAGGTGAGCTGGAGGGAGGCATTCAGGACACGCGCTGCCATACGGGCTCTCGTCATCTCGTCCGTGACCATGTCGATCCAACAGCTGAGCGGTATAAAGCCAGTTGTGTTCTACACGGTCACCATATTCAAAGACGCAGGAAACAACTTGGACCCGTACCTTTGCACGATCATCACAGGCGCTGTGCTGGCAGCAGCGACCGGCATAGCGACCATCTTCGTGGATCGCTACGGCCGTCGAAACCTACTGCTCATGTCTGGGTTGTTAACATCTCTGTGCCACTTGGTCATCGGCATCTATTTCTACTTGAACGAACATTCTCCCGAAGTGGTGAAAGCTATTAAGTGGTTTCCGTTAGTCTGTCTATGTGCTTTTTTGATAACATATACCATTGGTTATGGTGCAGTACCTTGGGTCCTTGTGGGAGAGTTGTTTCCTGCTGAAATCAAAGAAATTGCTGGGCCCATCTGTGTATCTTTGAACTGGTTAACAGCTTTCGTCGTTTCAGTATTATTCCCACGTACAGTGAATAGTATTGGCTCAGACGCGACATTTTGGTCGCTAACCTTACTCTGCTTTTTGGGTTTATTATTTGTATTCGTGTTTGTTTTTGAGACAAAAGGAAAATCTTTAGAAGAAATTCAGGAGCAACTAGAACATACTTCTTATTTTAACATAAAATTTTAGTTTTTTCTAATGTAAATAATCGTCTCTTGTTATGCAATAATCTTGTGAAACAGTGAGATAATTTTCATCTGCCATAGTAGTACAGAATAACAATCGCTATTCAGGATTTCCTAGTTATCACTTTAATATTAAGAGTTTACTACCTATAATTTTACTTAAAATTTTAACCGTAGCAATGTGATGATGGTGATCATTTCAGCTTATTAGATGTACAAAGATTACTGCTGAATTAATTTCAATCTTACACATACTCACGAAGAAAAAAATTAATTTGGTGATTGTTTAACTAGACTATTATAAAACTACTTAGACATCTGTCATATATACATCAATATATGTTTTCTGTACTGAAATTCGTTCGGTACTTGCACTTATTGGTTGCTTTCAAAACGATGCCTTTGAGTGAATGTGTTTCAACACGACAGATTTGCGAACGTAGTCAGTGTTCCAAATAGTAAACTAAATGGTTATGCGACACGATTAAATACACAAAAATTACAAAGTAGCTCGTAATTGTAAAGGTATTTAATTTTAAGTATGCAAAAAACATTCAAAATACACGGAAAACATTTCATTTTAACGGTAGTACAGTAGTTTACTTATTTTTAAACCACCAGTTACGTTTAAATGGTCTTAGCTTACGCTGTATCTTAGAAATTTTCAACCGATCCCTACCAAATCTGTTGTGCAAATGTGGATAAGCATGCATGACATACTTGTTATTTAGAACAAATAGCTCAATTTATATTAAATATGGAATCCTGGAAATCATAATGAGATAGTACAATATACGAAATGTTCTATCAAATTAAATTTAAGAAGTTGGTTATAACATAAAAATATACTAGAGCAAGTGTTCTCAAGCTTTTCTTAATCTGAAAACTTCAAAATGTACAAGACGATAGTTTTTTTTTTCAAAGTGATGCAAAAACAAATTTGGCATTTAATAAGTCTTTGTCCAATTGGGTAAGTTCAGTTTGAGTGATGCCTAGAGACCGGAAAATTTCGCGAATTCAATGATCCGAACGCTAGAATCCATTGTCTTATGCATACTCAAGCCCCGAGTGGCGTGCGTGGGCACGTTGCCCGGTAGTGCCAGCCCGTTGTTGGAGAACGGGCACTCGGAAAGAGACTAACTTACAGGACCACGCGGCCTACAGTCGTGGCGTTGTGATACACACTCCCCGCTCGACGTCGTAGGTGGTTACGCAGGGGAATCTTAGGCGCTCCCCACGCCCGTATCACAAATGAAAGTACCAAAAGAAAACACCCTATGAAGTAACACTGGCAAAGTGCGGGTTATAGGGTCCCGGTCCCTTAAGGCCGTGAAGCGTCAAGCAAACAATATACACACCTTAATGCATGAACGTATTTATTGCAACAATACCGTACTTCATACACATTCCAAATGGCGGTGCGGTAAGCGGGCCCGGTCCTGAGTCCGACCGGTGGGCTACGCTGAACAAAGAAAACACCACATTGGTGAAATAAAGAAAATATATGTGAAACCACTGGGCGGATGTCGTAGGGCTCTGAAGGGCATCTCCAGGCCAACTAAGTTAAATTAAATATTCCAGAAACGAAAATGAAGATATTGATACACCAATGGTTAGGCACGAGTCTTGAAGGGCCCGAAGTGACACGCGTCGAACCACCTCGTTCCGCTGTTTAGCACCGACTGGCGATTCCTTCCCGCGCTGGTGGCCTCGTCCAGCCGAGCAGGGGAAGCATCCACCGAAACACAAAAGACACTAAAAAGACAAAGGGGCGAAGGCCCAAAACATTTGCAAAATCATATCTTGATGAATATAGTCCCAAATTTACTTTGTGGGAAAGTTTCTGTGAATTTAGCTCGTTTATGATTTCACTATGTTTTGAATTATGTCACACAAAAGAGAATTGGCAATATGAAAGTACTGTACTTGAAATAATTAACAAGACATACAAAACACTGCAGACTCTATTTTATAATTGAATTAAATAATAATGGTTGCAAAATGAACGTAAAAGAATTGGGCGGTAAGGTTGGTTGAGTGGGCGAGTCCAACTTGCCCGTGAGACACAAGGGTGTTTCTGCCAATATATAGGTTAATTACGACAAAGTGTTACTTATGACTTTAAATGAACAAACAAGGTTACCCCTGGCCTTCAAACACTACTTCCTGTTGTTGGCGTAACCCGCGTTGACGTAGCTAGCACGGGGTGCTAAAATGACACGTGCTCACTAAAAGCTACATTACTGGAATTTGCATCAACGGGGCACTTTCCTACCAATGAACGGTAGTTCTTATGCACACTGCTTGCACTCGATGTCGCGGGGGCGGCGTCTGGGCACCGCTACCTCTTGCACGCACGTGGTAGGGCGTTTTCTAATATGTGGAGGCTGTATGTAAAAGCACTGAAAATATTGCAGAAATATCACGAACTGAGGACAAGCTTGAAAGTCTTCAATGACTCATCTTCAACTAAGAAAGAAATTTCTTCAGCAGGGGAAAATTTTCTTCTTCATTTGTATGGTGCTCATCAAAAGTCATTCATTAAATGAGTTGCGATACTACAGGAACAATAATCTAATTTCAAAATAGCCACTACAAAAATCATTCAATCTTGTCCTACTGCCTCCAACAAGTGATGCAGCTGTTCAACATTCATACTGTTGATGCGAGCGAGGGTTGCGGTGAGGGGTTGGACGTAGAAATATATGCGGTAAACTATATGAGAACTGTCCCACACTGCAGTGGCGTGTGGAGGACAAGTTGCCTGGTAGCACCAGCTCGTCGGGGAGGACGAGCATTCAGAGAGCGAGGGCAGTGTGGCTGACGACCACGGCATTAGTTGATTTAATTCCCTCCCGCTCGGCGTCTTAAATACGCAGGAGACTCTTTAGGCGTTCCCCACGCCTCGATGCACGCACAAGACACTCGCCAGGGATATCGGGCTCCTGGACGCCCTTGAGAACATGACAAAATACTAAGGAAATTGGTGGGTTTTCAGGATCCCGTAACCTAAAGGCAGTGAAGCGGCAAGCCAATAAATAACACACATACTTAATGAGGTGGTTATTATTGAGAAAACACAGTATATCCACACTACACAATCACTATGGCTGTGGCTGAACCGGGTCCGAACCTATGCCCATCCGGTGGGCGAAGCTGTATGGTGAAAAACAGCCACACAGACTGGAATAAAATTTAAGTAAAGTTATGTTGCGTGTTGGCCGGGCAGCATGCACATTACATCATGCTGGGTGGTCAGCCCTGTGAGTCAACCAGTGGTGTCATGGGTTTCCGCAGCTATGTCGCAACTCCCGAGAGACGTCACTGGTTTTCCCCGATGACGCCAGTGCGAGTACGTGACTCTCAACTACTACGACCGTGGTAATGTCTATTTTTAGACTCTAGGT
>PNEQ01039285.1:0-13687 GCA_003012365.1 Medauroidea extradentata | reverse complement strand
GTCGCGGGCAGCACGAGAGGTGGTTGTGTCCTGAGCCGCGGGAATTAGCGGGGGCCCGCGTATTATATTTGGGGACTCTAGTCGCGGGCAGCACGAGAGGTGGATGTGCCCGAGCCGCGGCAATTCGCGAAGTCCGCGTATGTGATAAAACTCTTGCCGCAGACACCACGAGATGTGGTTGTGCCCTTAGTGCGGATATTCGCATGGCCCGTAAATTATTTGTGGACACACTAATTGCAGCCGTCTAGAGAGGCGTGGGACTGACTTGCTAAACACGGGGTTCCGAAATATTCTGAAAAGAAAGAAATTCCGGCCTTATTATTTCGCTATTAGTAACGCCTTCTGGAACAGTTGTCAAAATTAATACCTATATTTTCTGTTCAAATAACTGAGGAAGGTTATAAAGTACAAAACAGTTAAAATAAATGAAACACAAGAATATGACACAATGGTGAGACGAAACGAAAAGCAGAAGTTTTCCAAAACTTAAACAGAAAAGTGACGTTTAGGGAACTGAAATCTGTTCCTCTCTTCAGACAAAGACACACAGGGTCCGAGAACACGGGTGCGACTATTGAAGGGGCTGCAAAACAATGGGCATTCATCATTACAGTCAATAATCTTGCTCAGCCAATGGCAGACTAGCTGTCTTCTGATTGACCGTGTAGCTCAGAGCTGAATTTTTTTTCTGCAAAGATGTTTCTGTCTATGCTCTGCTGACTGAAAATATTCTTATTGCTTGTAATAAAGGCTGGTTATTCGATCTTCCTTTTAATTTTATCAGTTTCCTGTGTGAGTAGTGTTGAATCGTCCCAAAGAATTTTGTGGCTATTTTCGCAAGCATGTTGAGCAAGTTTGGATTTTAATTTTTCGCCTTCCTTGCAATGGATTTTGTGTTCTCTGATTCAGGTTGAGAGAGCGTTGCCAGTTTCACTTGTGTACATGGCCACATTAGCAGGGTATCTGATATACACTGTTGTGGGTTTATAATTTTTGTGTTGTTGGGTTCAAAGGTAACCATACGTTTAATAGTGGATTTGTATAGGAATTCTGTTTGAAAACCATATTTGTTTCCGAGACTAATTTTTCGCAAAAACCTGAAATATACAGAATAACCACAGTTCCTGCTGATTTTTAAGGGTTCTGTGGGCTTAAGTGTTCTGTTAAGTTTTATAATCTGTTTGATGGTGTTGGTCACGTAACCATTGGCTCCGAGTTATATTATTTACTAGCCTGTGTTCTTTCGCAACAGATTTCTCGATTGAACCAATAATCTGAGCTCGGTTGACTAATATGCGAATCATGACTGTTTTTTTTAGGGTGGATAGATGCAAATTAAAGGTATTGGCCTTTATTATTAGGTTTCCTGTACACTTTAGTTTCCAGACTGCTGCATGTCACGCTGACTAGCATGTCCAGAAAAGGTATGCAACCATTAGATTCGTTTTCATAGGTGAACTTAATTGATGGCCTCCATGAGTTGAGGGAGTTCAAAAATACCTCCTGTGTTTCGGGTCCATGTTTCCAGACAATAAATGAATCATTTGCGTAACGAAACTTAAGAGGGCTATTGCTTTTTCTAAGTAATTCCTGCTCAAAGTTTTCCATAAATATGTTGGCCACGAATGGTAAATGTGAACAACCCATTTCTATGACATCAATTAGTTTGCAGAAACTAACATTGAACTGTAAATATGTTGCGGTGACACAGAGAGATAGATAGAATTGGTAAGATCGTTCTGTCCTTTATAGTTGGATCAGCTTACAACTTGGCCTTGACAACGTTAAGAGTTTCAGCAACAGGAACATTGGTGAAAATGCTTTGGACATCGAAGCTCACCAGGGTGTTAGTGTTTTATTTCTCAATATTTTTGCTATGGATATAAAATTACCAGAATCTTTGACAAAAGTTGGCGTCTGGCCTGTGAGAGGTTCAACAATTCTTAGGAGATATTTTGAAAGTTTCTGACATGGAGAATTGCAGCAGCTGATGATTGGACGCAAAAGCATGCAAGAGCGAGTGAGATACTTTAGTAATGACTGCAGCGCTTAACATCGTGATCTTCAGCGCTGGTGAGGGATGACACTAAAATGAAAGGGCGGGAAAAACAGCGGATCCCCGACCAACGGCATCGTCCGGCCCAATTCTCACATGCGAAAATCCGGGGACCAACCCCTCCGGGAGGCGAGCGGTCTGACCATTCGGCCTCCGCGCCCCTACAGAACTGCATCAATAATTCAGTTCTGTGTACAAGTTTTGTTGTCAGGACACGTAACATCAAGCAGCAACCACAGTGGCACTCTACCTTATGCTGGTTTTGATAAAGTTTATAAGCTGAATATAATATTCGTATACAGCTAAACAAGTTCTGTTTTAAAAGTGAATTGAACTATTATCTAAGTTCTGACGTCATAAAGGTCCTTGTAAAAGTTTAGTTCATATCAGACACACTGACTTTTACATCTTTTAAAATACCGAATAACTAAATGTTACATAGATAGATTCAGTTTTCCTTTTTTGACATACCCACAATGTCATTAATTATATCATTAAAATTTGTTTACAATTCACCTAATTTTTAGGTTAATATGCTGTATTCACGCCAATATTAGATCAGTTTTGACAGAACTTACTATATTGGAAATAACAACTTCAGTTATCAAACAATTATGTTTACACACTTATTTGCCAACCATTTCATGAGATGAAATATCCCTACAAAGAAACAAGAGGCCAATTGCAGCAAAATTTGGTATACTAGTAATTCTGTAACTACCTGAGTCGGTTGCAACTTTAAGAAATAATTTATATTTCTTCATATTTTGTATACGTTTTTGCCTTAGAGCAAGCCTCAAAGAAAACGGGGACGTGATCGTTTATCGAACGAGTATCAACCTATAAAGGCAAACGTCGTATCGAATATCTTGTGCCTCTTAAGTCACTATATTATCATGCTGGCTCTAAGCTGTGTAAATACCAATGTGATCTTTGTACGTCAAGCTATGGTAAATGTACAATGATTTAGTTGATAGTTCGAAGTTTCGATATAATAAGTATCGGTCAATATTTTATTTAGAATATTAGTTTTCCTTCAAAATACTCTGACTAATGATAAAAACGTTTTTAGTTATAGCAATTATTCAAAACTGCAAAAAAAGTTAGACAATAAAAATAGACATTTAATATAACTCAACGCTCATAAAAGGGCGTACAAAATTAACCACCCTTTTTTGTTTGGCTTCAAAGAGAACCATGAAACACGGCAACATTATAACAGTCATTAATATCACGTATGTCAAATAAGTATAATTAAAGTGCTACTCATCGCAGGCAATTTTAATATATATGTATGTATGTATGTATGTATGTATGTATGTATGTATGTATGTATGTATGTATGTATGTATGTATGTATGTATGTATGTATGTATGTATGTATGTATGTATGTATAGTTTTAATATATGCCAGGATTGTTTTAGAGTAGAGCCTACTAACTGAACAAATCAAACACAATTAATTATACGTAGGCTGAATCAAATTGCAAGAACGTATCAAACAAAGTATCTTACTTTTCTCATCTGCGCTTAAATAATATTTATTTTGGGGCAAATGTACTAACTGTATGCATGTTTCTTGACAATGACTGCGCCGGCAAAAGTAAAAATTCTAAGTCCTAGGAATGTCTTCTTCTCGGTTTTTGCTTGATGCCCCAAACCCAACAAGAAAATGTATGCATCATTTTTGTCCCGGGCATTCTTACATGCTGCCAGACAGAATGGTTTGTCAGATTACCAAGATTGTTGGAAAGAAAGATGATATTGTTCAGCTAAACGAACTTGTGGATATGTTATAGCGGCGTTCTTCGCTAATACAGGGGTGTGTGGGTTGCTTTTTTTTGTTCCACTTACCTCTTGGAAATGAGTGCGGCGGCGGAAGACCAGCATTCGGGTGGATATGCTGATTGTGGATGGACGCAGGGCACAACAGCCCAGCGGGGGATATACAGGGCAGCGCGCATCTAGGGAGGGGAACTCTTTATGATGTATGGGGGTAGGTTTAACTTGAGGTTTAAGAGATATTCGTTTATTATAGCCTCTTTACAGCCTTGTATATTCTATGTATTTAAACTTTGTATAATATATGGGCGATTTAAATGAAATTGTGAGTCTCTCTTCACGTTGATTCTGGCATTCCGGTAATTTATATCTTATAGTGTATAATTTATACCGCTGTGCATGGGCACACGTTTTTCTTTGTCTAGGAGGATCGTATGGTAATGAAATATTGCTCAAGGAAGGAACGGCTACGATGGTACAGGGTTGAGTTGCAAGTTCGCACCAGAAGGAAACCTCGCCAAAGTTTTGGCCTGTGACTCTATTCCGTGGCAAGATATAACTTTGCATCTGAACTAAATACAAAGAAACTCTCTCATAATATAAGAACTGTCATACATTGTGGACTTAAATATTGCATTGAGTGTATGTTTACCATCCATGAGCAATTCTGTAAACAGGTTTTATCCAGGTTTTCTTAGGGTGTCACTAGAGAAACATTTCTCTTTTAAATTAAATCTTCAAAAAATATTTTTTTATAGTTTTGTGCTACTAATTTCTATAAAACCATTAAATAAAGCAACAATAAACAAAACATGTTGTAATAATTTTGGGGCAAACTACACAATGAGTTGTTCTGATGTATTACAATTAAAATTGTGCACGTTTACAACTGTACAATATAAAAGCATAACAAATCGAAGTATCGATTCACAACATTGAAGTACGTGACTTGCACCGAAATAACATGCCTTCGTAAAGTAAAATTTATTTTTCTCTTGAAAAATCCATGTTGAAGTGGCACTCATTATCACAAAGTTATGCAATATCGTCATATGTTTTCTCTTCAAGCAAATTCCAGATAGAAAATAAAGGTAGTTGCTATCCAGTAATTTAAAAAGGTGTGGTAGACTATTGTTTGTAGCACAAAATTTCCAGAATATCTATACTCTTTCTGGGAAGTGTGATAAAACATTGATAAGTATGAGATGTAAGGCATCGCTACTCTTAGTACAGGAACTCTCTACACGCAAGTAGGCTACTGCTGGAGTGTTGATGCGTGTCGCCTGAAATATTCGCAGCAAACAATGTTTGATACACTGAATTACTCTGCCGCTACGTTCGCTCACACATTTCCACATTCATTATTCAAACTCCACTGGGGCGACAGGTGCGTAACTTCGGCTGAGTGAACGGAATATGTGTGGTGTCACTCTTCGTTTGTCTCGTCCATTTTTACCCCTGCATCAGGTGCGAACACTGCGGACAGTGAATTATTTATACAGCTATTTATTATTACTGCGAGCCTCTACGACAAGCCCATTGTCCGCCACAGTGATTGCTTCTGCGTGCTGACTGGCGAAACAGAATTAGTAATCACGAAAATAAGCAAACATGATCGGCTGAAATTACGAGAGATCCGTGTGTGATGTAACGGGTTGTCGGAGCGCAGGAGAGGTGCGAAGAGTAAAATTGGACAAAAAGTTTCAATACAGACCACTTGACTTAATCAAGATTCGAAAGTAGTTAGTGAACAGAAACTCAACTATAAACTGCAGCGAAAAAATACCACATAACTGTACCTACACACAAATGCATACGTATACACATATTCACAACACACACGTAATAAACGTTTAGAAGATGGTATAACCGTGTCTAGTAGAAATTAGTAAAAAAACTAAAAGACTAAAACATAACATGTAATGTTGCCTAATTCCGTGATAACTTACTTTGAATGGAGTTAAGAGCAATTATTGAGAGTGTAGGTGCAAGGAACATTTTTAATGTCTATTGTACTTTGTGTACAAGTACATTCAGTTTTCAACACTTTATAAGACTGCATTGCAACTTAATCAGTTTTAGAATCAATTGTAGCATAGGCTTCTAAATGTGTGACAAGTGCCTTTATTCAGTGATAATGGTATCTTAATCCAGTGATACTTTGCCTTGTTCCGTGATACACACTATAGTAAATAAGAAACAACCACAACTCCAATTGAATTGCAATTCTGCCGTCAATTGTACATGCATAACAGAAAGAAGGTAACATACCAAATACATGATCATTATTCACTTTTTGTAAGGCTACAGTATGCCTTTCCACTATATCACCCTAGGCTTATTTGTCTACACACTGAGAACACGTGTAAACATCGTCATGAAATTGATCATCAATACCATCACACTCCTAGCGTTACTCTGAAGATATAAACAATACTGAGTCCTCTTGGCAAACATGTTATGTTTTGCATCGTATTCATAATAATGTCCACAAATATATCACAACGAATTATCGCCAGTGTCTTTAGTTGACACTTCTTTTTGGCACTGAGCAAGGTTACGTAACGGTAACACGCTGGACTGTAATTCGGGAGCACTTGGGTCGGGTTATTTGTAGAAGTGAGTGAGAGACTTTGGTCAGCACTCAACATCGAGGTCTTCAGCGCTGGTGAGGGGTGACATGAGGTGAGTATGGAGCGGCGCCGGAATGAAAGGGCGAGGGAAACGGGAGATCCCCGAGAAAAACCGCCAACCAATGACATCATCCGGCACGATTCCCACATGTGAAAATCTGTGGACCGACCTCGCCGGGAACCGAACCCGGATCTCTTTGGTGGGAGGCTAGACGTCTGACCCCTCGGCATTTTCTTTTAATTACGACCATGGCACTTTAAAGTGTTTGAACGCCTTATAGAATGTCCACTCTTACAATATAGCTTTATTTATTGCTAGTTACAGGGCTCGTTTCTTATATTCCTTAAACTTACTTCCAACTAGACAACAAATATTGTTTTTATTCTTGCCCATTTTCAACTAGAAGAACCACCGAAATAAACAAATATTTTCTGTAGTAACAATAATGAATGCTTTCTGCAGTGCAATTATATTCACGTGTTCAAATACCTTTATATCAGTAAATACAAGTGAGGTAGGCCCTTGCAGGCTATTATTTTTGATAAAATTTCGTAACTAATTTTTAAATGGTCGCGGGTTGTATTTTATTGCCATCTTTGATTTGTAAATATCCTGTAGTGTTAGGATGATAAACAAAATATTTGGAATTGTATTTATAAATACGTCCATGTGTTAGATAGTAAAATACCTTTAATTGATATTTTTAGCAAGTAAACAAGTCTGTAACCTTTTTTTACTTTTGTTTGTGCCCTGAGAAACATGTCATGGAATATCATAACTTATATACATTTTACATTCACGTGATTTAATATAGAGTAAGATGGGGCAAAGATCCGCGTGGGGTTAAGGTCCTGTTGTGGAATATTGCGTATAAATGAAAATTGTTGGCAACACTGAGATAGTAGATAAAAGTGTGGCCACCGTGTGTTTCGTTTCCACGTGTGTCGTGTCAGTGGATAACAACAAGCAAACATAATGAGGTA
Organism: Medauroidea extradentata; assembly: GCA_003012365.1. NCBI lineage: Eukaryota > Metazoa > Arthropoda > Insecta > Phasmatodea > Phasmatidae > Medauroidea > Medauroidea extradentata. The sequence goes on along the minus strand of PNEQ01039285.1, from coordinate 6,232 downwards.
AGAATAAATTTCATGTAATCCGATGTAATTTTACAATACGAAATACCGTGTGGCGTTCGGAACATGTAACTGCAATGGAAAACTGCGCGTCTTTATGGTTACTGTGCATTGGTTGTAGTTGAAATTGCCGGATACAGGTAGCAGAAGGAGTCGCGCGCAGGACAGACTGCGCTCTGGGGCAAACAGCCGCAACAAATGAGGGGTAAAGATCCGCACAACGTGTTTCATGCGGACCTTTGCCCCTCGCCTGCGGATTTCCAACATGCACATATATTGGATATATATTGTCATGTGCCGTAGTCTTTATAGTGCTCAAAAGTGCGCAGTGGGTTTAGGCGCTTGGAAAAAAATTTTTTTCGGAATGGAAATGGTCATTGCATTCGTTTCTATATCATTGGAAAAAAAAATACATTCTCAACTTTAAGAACAAAACTTTCCCATCGCATCGTGTTTTGATATAGGAGAAACTGCGCTCAATTATTACACGAGTGCCTCGGGATTTATACGTGAATATAAATTATACTTTAAAAGGAAAACGGTAATTGCCAATAGAGTAGCACTTCCTGAAATATAAATATAATTTTCTAATTTTTGCAAAGACATTTTAAAACAGTTTAAAGACCCTCCAGATGCATTCCTATTCTGATTCTGAATGATTACTAATGCTATTTGAATTCCAGCAGCTAAGTACAAGCCGTGAATTCGACTCTTAAAGCCATATGTATGTATGTATGTATGTATATATGTATGTATATATATATATATATATATATATATATATATATATATATATATATATATATATATATATATATATATATATATATATACACACACATACATGTTTCAGACATTACACCAGAAAAACCAAAGCCAGGGCAGAATCTTCGGACGTAGACAGAAAAGTTGACTCAAGACAGACATCATGTCATACATCTCAAGATACTCGTTGGGTCAGTTTCTAAAGAAGCCCATCCTAATTCCATGACTCCTCCGATGTGTGAACCATCAATTGTCTTAGACATAAATAAGCCAGGTTGCTCAGCTATTAGCTCTACAACTCCAGTTCCACCAAGAGAAATCATTCCAATTCCAAAGAGATCTGAGGAAACGGAATAAAATAAGCATACATTCAGAAATAAATTTCCGGTTCGCCATACAAGAATCAATTGCTTCAAGTTCAAAAAGAAAAGGAGAAAAAATATCGGATAGAGAATACCGTAGTAAGAAGGGACATGGAGTGAAGAAAGGAGGTGGAAAGCAAGTAAAATTAGCTGTTCATTCGGACCAAATACAATGCCCAGGCTGTGATGCGTTGTATGAAGGTCCACCTAATGAGGACTGGTTACAGTACACTTCATGTAATGCATGGTGGCATGAAAACTGTAGCGCATGTGAGGACACACTAAACATTGTGTGTGATTTGTGTTAATGAAGCTTCAGACTTAGGGTAGTCTTTACTAGAGGAGTGTTATAATTGCCATTTTGCAATGTCTTAGCTCTTATGGCTTTCTGTTCTGTCTTTGTCTATTTATTGTCAAGGCATATGTAAGTAAATAAGACATTTTGTTTATATTGAGGACGTTGAAGTTACTTTTTACTACGTAGAAACTACTATCTATCTTTAGTCTATTGCCAAACGGTTTCTTTTACTTTTCATTGTTTTATTTAATTTCAAATTTGTGGAGCTAAAATGTATAATATGTTTAACTTTTGATTTCATTATATATTTTAAGGAAGTTGGAATGTTGTTCTTAAATGTAACATCAACAATGATATATTGTATTTATTCGATATTTAAGCGTATTTGTCAAAATTACGAATTTGTCTATACAATGTTTTTGTCTTTTACATGATTTTTTACGTTTTTCTTTACAACTTCCAGCGGGATGATATTGTACAATAAGCAGATTTCAATAAATATAACCTTGTCATGTTGATAAATAAGTGTTGACCGATGTTGTTTCTTATGTTTGACAGGTGCGGACATTGGCCCCACTCCACTCGGATCTTTGCCCCACTAGTAGGGTAAAGATCCTTATTAGCACATCTATACATATATGTACCGTATGAAATAATGCACTTGTTTTCCTACAATTCTGGATATTCCTGAAATACATTAACATGTGTGTATTCCAAACAAAAGTGAAAATCATCCTACATCTATTTTGACAGCCAGGTTATTACTTTAAACTTTAAGTGCGGCGGTTTGCCCCACCTTACTCTACTGACGAAAAACATATTATGTTAGCTGGGTACAGTTAGATAAAACGCAATAGATAACTCTGAAATTGTTACAGGAAAAGTCATTTGCCATCGCTAACACAAGGCTGTCTATAATTAGTAAAACGCCTGTAGTTCTGGGATAATGATTAAATAATATTATACTCTAATTATAAACATGTTCACGTACCCGAGGAAAAAAATTGGTTAAGATAAAGATTGCTTTAACAAGGAAATAATTTTTGTGTATTTTTGAGCCTATAAGATTTTAAGTTTAAAAAAAAAAATGAAACGGGAAAGCACATGTGATTATTTAAAGCAACCGGGCTGAAATAATCCACTTATATAACACATATTCAAGTGTTGCAGAATGAAATTCCCATTCATATATATATATATATATCAGTATGTACCTGTGAAACACAACATTTCCACTGCTGGTAAAGAAATTACGAAAAAAATCCTGCTGTAAAACACTTACTCTTACAACAACTGTCTGTGCACTGAATAAGGAAAACACAGCGTGAACCAAGTGAGCTCGCAGCCCTTTGAAATGGGACATCACGCGCGTTCTGTCAAGCTTTCTTGCGACTATCTACTGCTACCCGCTTGGCCGTGGAAAAAACTACTAATAAACAGTATCGCGGATTTAGGTATATCGCGGAACTAGGCAGCCTTACCCTACGTTATCATTATCCCGAAATACAACTCTTGAAAAGTCACTTTCTAAACCTTTAATGATTCGATATTTCAATTCTTAAATAAGTAATTTATGAATTGGGAGCTGTTCATTTCAGTTAATTCATCTTAGTTTCTCAATTCCAAAATGTATCTGGAGGTATGATATTTAAGCTTTAAAAACGTCGCATTTTTATGTGTTTTATATGTTCGCGGTGTAGAAGGCGCCGCCGGAGCGTTTAAGAGCGATGTAGCCATGCGAGCAAGTTACGTCATATTCTCTACGTTCACGGTACTGAATTAGTATGCAGTCTTTCTATTGTTGGCTCGTCTATATGGCGCTTTATGTGGTGACGCTGTGATTTTAATGACAATAATACTAAATACAAGGAAAGAGAGTAAAATTTTTCAGGGTACAATATTGCAGCGGAATTACAGTTTTGTCATTGTTCACATTTTTTAAATCAACAAAAATTCGAACGGCGATAATAGGAGTTCTGAAGTTGACCATAACAGTTATCATAAAAATTATCGAAATATATACTTATATGTCACGATTCGCAATGTTTGATTGACCAGTTAATACACGCTGCAGGAACTATTCACACTGTAATTTTTTTTTTTAACTATAATTTGTTAAAGACACTTGATTCTTAACATTGTCGATTACACAGTTGCTTGAGCGGCTTGTGATCTTCAGCGTTGGGTAATAGGAGCTATTATTAACGATACAAACAAGTATGCGCAATACCATATTTTAAAACCTTATTAACATATATTTAATTATTCACTGATATATTTTACACATGATTTGTCAGCAGGACTAGTACGTCAAGAGCCAATAATAATCCAGAAGAAATTGACTGATTCCAGGTCAAAACTAAACATTTTAGAATTCCTTCTCAATACTACAACTACATCTACTGTTTGGTTCCACGATTATCAGCAGTTTGTTTTGCGATGATACTATTTACACTTGATAAGCTTCTATTTCTCAGTCAGCATATGTGCTAGTGAATTCTTCTGGGTGGTTTCAGTGTAGTTTTCCTTGGCGATTTTTGTGTTGGGTTCGGGACAACTAAGAGATAAATAATGTTCAAGCTCCTTACATATTTCCTGCCGGGTTTATGCTAATTTTCGGTCCTAATTTGCGAAGTCTGTAGTTGGAAACCAACCACCAGCGCAATATGTACAGTATATTTGAAACACAGTTTGCTTCTTTACTCTGTAATATTTTATGTTATGTATTTTTCGTAAGCCAAATTTTGTGTGTTACATCTTGCCTACCTATCCGGCCATTCTCGTTCTGTTTTTGATAACGTCCACACGAATATCTACAAAAATTGCTCAAGTAAGACTGTTGAACAACACAACTTTATTTTTACACTCCTATAGAAGCTGTTATTGGGGGCCGCAGTTAGCGCAGTGTACTACAGCACTCGACTGCCACTAAGGCAATCCGGGTTCGATACCTGGCGGTGTAAGTCCCCAGATGATCGTATGTGGGAATTATGCACTCTAAAAAAATAATTGTACTTTTACAAAGAAAATCCTTGGAAACCCAGTTGCCAAAGAAATTCCTTGTAAAACTACAAAGGTTGTTCTTGTATTAAAATACAAAGTATATGTTTGTAAAATTAGACGCAATAGCCTTGTAGCTGTACATTCAATAAGGAATATAATAAATTTAAATGTTCATTGTACTCCGTAAATAACACTGAACTTATTTATCAAATAACTTCTGAATAAAGGACGTATACATGAAATTAATTAAAAAAAAAAAAAAACTTCTCGGAAGGTGCTGAGTTTCGAACTTAGAATCTACACATTTTACCACTTTTTTTTTAATTTTTTAATTTTAATTTGTATCAAAAGCCACGTCACTTCACCAAACATTCCCCCCATTAAGTGCATCTATGTCATATAATCCCAGTGACTTTTTGCTTCGTGTAAGTGACGTAATTGGACGTTGGCGTGTGGCCGACAGACAAGACGAACACAAACACCAGTCTTGAACCCGGCCGGGAATCGAACCCAGGACCCTTGATCCAGCAGCCAGGAACGCTAACCACTGAGCCAAGCGGTCGGACACCACTAGATCAGCGTAACTACTGTATCGTTTAGTCTTTATTTATATGCTTTCAATGTACAGTTCAGTAACAATTATTTCTTTTAAAGCACGCAATTAATAAAACATACACTTTATTCCAGAAAAATACTTTTCAGAGGTTGCAATTTTTTTTAAGTAATTTCCTGCGAACTTGCTAATTTTTGTAGGCTACACATTTTTTCTAAGTTTTTTTTTTGCAAACAAAATCCTGTTAACATTACTAATAATTTTACAAGGAAAATTTGTCAAAATTTACAAAAGTTTGTACAACTACGAAGAATTGCATTGTCATATTTTACAAAGTAATTGACATTGCAGGAACTATCGGTATAGGTACAAAGAATTCTTTTGTAGTATTACAAAGTTTACCTTTGAAACTTCATAAACTAATGATTTTACAAAGAATATTTCTTTACTTTTACAAGGATTTGTAAAAGTTCACAGAAAATCCTTGTAAATTTTACAAAAAATTTTTAGAATGTGCTGGACGGGTTTTATTGGGGATCTTCCGTTTCCCCCACTCCCACCCCTATTCGATGAAGCACCATACTCGAATCATGGTCACCCCTAGATGTTAAGTGCTGACCAAAATATCTTAACTTCACGTTTATATTCGTAAATCAGCTTCATACCAGTAAAAGATTCTCGTCATATTTTTCGTAAGCAACAACATGCCAGAATTTGTAACATAATTTCGTTAGCAAGTTGTCCAAAAAAAATAGTATATATTCATTCTACCAACATTTAAGAGTAAGTGGAACTTGTTGCGTGAGTCATGCTGTAGTGTGGTATGGAAAGTACTTTATGTTGTATAACTATAGTAAACATGTTTCCAATTCGTTTATCTACGAAAAAACACACAAACTGCATTACTATGGTTTTAAAAATGTCGTCTGATAATCAAAAACATTATTAGAAAGCTCCTCAAGAAGTTCTAAAAATGACTTTTTCACGTTCCTGCAGCTGAGAAAATATCAACCATAATCGAAAATCAAAATCATAGAAAACTTTATTGGACTTCCCCACTTAAGCCGCGTTTACACCGGAGCTGACAACATTGCTGCCAGCAAAAGCTGACAACATTTACAAAAATCGTACTTTTTATTCCGTCAACATTTGCTGCCAACAATGCTGTCAGCACCGAAAAGTGTTGGCAGCATTTACCCACCAGTAGTCGGTAAAGATCAAAGAATGTTGTCCAACATATGCTGGCAGCAATGT
>PNEQ01039284.1:0-13679 GCA_003012365.1 Medauroidea extradentata | reverse complement strand
CCCCCCCCCCCCCCCCCACGGCCTTCCCATCATTCCACATTAAATCGTCCCGCAAACCCTGCCACTCCCGCACCAACCTCACAAGCGTAGACTATCTACCTCGCTTCGTTCACCTTCACACTCTTTGAATCTTCTTACTGCTGTTTCCTCTCACCCTATACCCCCCTTACTTAGGTACCAATTTAACCGTCCCCATATTCCCTCTCCATTCACAACTCTAGGTGTTCTCAGATACCTCGCACACTCCGCTCTTGTATGTCGCTGCTCGCTTTTTATTATCTTGGTAAAAAAAACTAGATCTTATGATACCAAACCGTACCATAATCTAGTCGCATATTTCTCTCAACACATGCGCATTCTAAAGGAGAAGCACGATTTTACTCTCACGTTTTGAATTGGTACCAATTTCCCGCTTACAGCATACCGACTGGCTGAACGGGACAATTTTTTTTTACGAAACTAAAGAGTTAAATAAACATTTGTTACGCCTATTTTAGTTAACTTTAAAACGCGCCAAGTAGAGCGCAAATGGAACTTTCGTATCCGAAGTACGCTTCACTGCCTATAAGCGAAACGTATGAGAGTGCAGGATGGAGCGATGAGAAACGAACTAAGATAGTTAGTTTTGACTGTGTCAAGTAACAGTGGCTGTGTGAATATGTCCTGCTGGGATGACGGCTGTGTGCATATGTGCGGGCCAGCGGCTGTGTGAATGTGTCCTGTGAAGACGCCTGTGTGAATGTATGTAGGGATAATGACTGTGAGAGTGTGTGCAGGGTTATATTATACATTTTATGTGTTATATATATTTATATAGATTGTTCTATTTTCTATACTTTATAGAGGCTGTGTGGATGTATCGAGGTGTAGTGGCTGTGTGAATAGTTGCAGGGGCGGCGGCTGTGTGAATGCGTGGGATTCACGGTTCATATTCTTACTTTGGTGCCCTTAATTAAGAGAACAAACAGTCCGGCTCAGTGGCACCAAGCCTTCTGTTCTTGGACCTTACAACACTAATCAGACTGTACTTGAGACTGCCTTCCTACCACACTAGCACACTCATTCATTTCTACAGTGTTCTTCCTCAATTCTGCCCGTGTAAACATAATTTTTCTATCTTAACTATACTACTACTGCAATAGTTTATTCGATATTGAAAATTCAGTTTAACTCAAGTAAATAATCCCAAATACAACTAGGCACAAAGCCCACGTTTTTAGACAGCAATGTAGGCCTTGTTACCGAGTTTTGCAGTGATTTCGAAAATATTTTTTTTATTGCTACCTAATACTCATATCAAAATTTTGCTCCACAGTTTTGACACTTATATGTTATAATTTGTAGCTGAATTATTTTGTAGAAATGCACTGAACGGTTTTTTAGATTTCATCACCCAAAGTACCACGTTTTTTGTCGTGAAAATAAGCAAAAATTAAGCAAATGGGGTTTTTTTTTTTTTTGCTTACGAATGGTACATTATTTTTAGAAAAGTATCTACAGTATTGTGCATCGTGTGACTGCACATTGAACAAATTTTTTCAAAGCTTTTGGTTAAAAATATTTGAGTTACTGTCACCAGTCTGAAAAAAACTCGAGAACAAGCCCTTAAGTCGGCTATCGGAGAGTATTGTGGCGGAGAGAGAGTTTAATGCTAGGTGAGAACAGTAATGTTTCAGTGGTGCGCCACAGTATGCTCAAGTGTAAGCATGCGATTGAATACGTCACTGTGCTTAGTTATGCAAGGGTTATTAATCGTCGAGTTTAAAATATTTCTTAGTTATTCTGTAAATATTAGGAAAAGTACCCATGTGTTAATGAAATAATTTTACATAAATGACTTAAGGTATAATCCCAGTTTGTCGCGGTTCACTTGTGAATCAGTATATAAACGCTTAGAGGTTTTGGTGGCTGCGCCTCTCGTAACGGTCATTAATGAGCGGTTTTAAATGTACTTCTTTGTAAGATGTCTGCGAACCAAACATTGTTCATATTTAAGCGATGGTGTTTTACAACTCTCCTGAAAACTTTAGTAATGTTCTCGTTTGTAAAACGAGTGGTTGACGCACGACGCTATATTATATCATGATCAAGCGTTAATTGTATATATACTCAGGTGTCTTTATTTTCTGATATCTTTGAAGGTGCAAGTTGATATTAAATGGGTTCGGTTCTTTAAATTATGAAATACCTTTAAATCAAATTGTGTGGTTAACAGTTCAACAGTCTCAGAAATACGCAGACTGGTCACCTAATAAAATTTAAAGTACTGCGTGCATAAGTGGTATCAGCATACAAACATATACACCTGGAACAGAGCGACGAAAAAACCTCAGTTTTGTTAATAAAAACGGTGTATGGCCTACGCTCGAGAAGTGTAAGTGCGAAGAATAATGCTGTTAAATTCAGATGATTTTATTCGGATATAGAAGTGTAACGACGCAGTACTATGTGTGTGTACACGCATCAAAAGACGGCTCTTATCTGATCCTTATTTAGAAAGAAACAAAGTTGTAAGACATAAATTCAGTAGTACCCCAAAAATAAAAGGGAAAATTCGATTTAAAATCCTGCAATTGATGGTTTTATGAATGGAATGTATCCTCTCCAGCCAATTCTTCCGTAATGACAGTGGTGTAATCAGGAGTTTTATACTGAGAGCGTGAAAAGGGTAGCGGGGGATAAATGGAACGTGTTTAGACTGTGGGTATACTGACCACTCCATACAGCACATGTGCACTTCGCCAGTACACGTCATGTAGGTATTCGTGGTACACCGACACTACTGTGCGAAGAAGTATGCACAGCTTCAAGGTAGAGCCAGTAATTCTTAGTTAAAATAATTCTGGAACAATTGGTTCCAATGTCTTGTGTGCACGTCTGCAGCTGTGCTTCATGGTCAGTGATTGGTTGTTTCTAACTCTCAGCGTCTAGGGTTCTACCCACCCATCACAGACGTGTGGTGTCGCAGTAACCTTGTTCTGGTTGGCACAGTCAAATAATTGACGCCTATTCACAAACACTTATTTTCAATAACCACAAAGCAGAGTTGCAGATTTGCACGTAAGGTATTCAAACAAATTGTTGCAAAATTATTTTCACCAAAAACCACTGGCTCTAGTTCAAGACCTGAGGGCAGCGCTAATTTATTTTCCAATTTTAACTAAGCAGGTGATTCAATGTATGTTACCTTGAATTCCAAATATCACTATAGGATTTTTTATTTTTTATTTATTTTCTTTTGATAATATTATATATAACTGATAAAGGAAACATTTAGTTACAGAGAATGAAATAATACCATGTTTAAAAAAAAGTGGAGGTGGGGACATTACCATATCACCTTCCCTCACTCTAGATGTTACTCTTGACAAAACAGCTAGTTTATGTTATAAAATTTTTCGTACCCTACAGATAGTATGCTTACGTGCCATGTCGCGAGGTTCCTGGGTTCGAGTCCAGCTTCAAGTGTGTGCTAAAAACAATGTTAATTTGTCAGATTGCACATTACTTCGACGAAAAGAGCAGACATGTTAAATTCCGTTTCCTTCTAACTACAAATGCCTAACACGTCTGTAATGAACAAAGCCTCGCTTGACAGGAATATTCACATTCGCACCGCATGTTGGTTTCAACCGTGCTGACTTGCTGTCGAGCATTTTTTACAATCATGGACACTACAAGGGAGTTTACGGATACGAATGTAATCTACTTACTAGTATTTATCACGTGACCGGATTTACTCAGTCGATGAATGTTTAGCGGTTTTTTTCGAGAGTACGAAAAATAAAAGAGTTGTACGTTGTCGGCTTATTTTTAAATTGTGGCGAAATCTACAGAAGCAGCATATTTCAGTCATTGTAGTCATAGTTCGGATAGTGCAGAATAGAATTCGTAACAGTACAATAAGTGTATGGCATTACAATTCCGCACTAGTAATGTATGATGTTGATGTACAAACATGCCAGAGTTAACCACCGAAAACAGACTTTCTTTTGTTTACACACGCAGAAGCCTGTTTGTTTACCGTTCATGTTCTCTTTTGTGTTTTTCATCTGCTGGCGGCTATCTACCCTGCTCGGGAGCAGAACAAATATTTAAAATTTTCGAACGGATGTAGACTGTATTCGCATCAGGTATATTCAAATCGATTTTAAGCAATTTCAACTTTTTCGATTATACAGAGTAAGGTTTTCGTAAGAGCCTCACGAGGGCCACAGTTTCCCCGGTGGCAATTCGGGTTCCATTGCTGCGGGGTCGGTCCTCGATTTTTGTACGTGGAAAAAGCGGTGGCAGTTGTTGGCAGACGAACTTTTTCTGGGTGCTTTCGTTTTGCCGTTCTTCGCATTCTGCCGTTCTTCCATCGTAAGGCTTCATTTCATGTCATCCTTCAGGATTTGGCTGACACAGAGCGTCTAGTCAGAAGTTTACTCTCGATGTGTGATAGTGGTGACACACTGATCTCGAGTATCCTCTTCGTATGCTAGTATCGCTCGCACTGCATGAGCTCCTCGTAATAATTTAAGCCAAGATATTCAATGTGGCTGCCTGGGTAAATGTATTTCGTGCGTTCGAAAATTAGAAGTACGGGAACGGTAAGGACGACACAACACTCACATCACGCCTTACTCTAACCTCTAGGCGCAAGTCTGTGAACTAGTGTGCAGTCTCCTCGTTGATAATTCACCTCTATGAGACATATAGTAGCGACCCTATCATTTTGTGACGCCTACACCTTTTCAAACATTCTGCTCTCAAAGATTTGTATACCTAAAAATAACCTCAAAAACACACATTTTCGGCCGCGAAAAATAAGCTTTACAGATAACTGGAGAACCTGAAATGAGTAAACAAACGTGTAACGTAATAGTTTTCGAATAAACTTGTGTCGGCCGGCGGCTTGGGTCAGTCGGCCACCTTAGTTCCTGCTAGAGTACAGGCCCGGGCAAGAGTATTGCAGCTAAACGTGGGTGTGTACTGGAGTTTCTATGCAGGCAAGCTGCGCCTTTCAGCCAGTCATGTCATATCCAGTGCCGTACATAGGAATTCTTTTTTTTTTTTTCTGGAACGAACCCAAACCTCAAGAATAAATTTCATAAAGATTAAATGAAGGTTTTATATGGTTTATCACATGGTTACGTTACATGTGAACATTGAACTACAGCATCTAGGCCTATCACTTTAGAATTCACAAATGTAAAATGTTAAATGTAACGGAATTTGATAATGTTGTAAAGTAACACCGATAATTTTCCACCAATGAAGCGGCGAAAGGGAATCCGGGGAAAAATAGTGGATTTGAGCAATTTCTGTAAGGCTAAGGGGTCTGGACCCCATTTCACTATTCTATCTAGTCTAAGTTCGAACTTTTCGAAAGGGGGCTCAGGTTTCGTTGACCCTCTCCCCCCTCCCTCTCCACTTGCGAATGCTCCTGATCATATTTCCCGGCACTCTTTCATTGTCTCTAGGCCACAAAAAAAAAAAGGCCAGAAATCAGCACGCAGTTGAAGGAAATGGTGGTGTGTAGCCAGGAATAGGCGCTACTCCATTCCTGGTTTGCTACAACAAGCCCTCGTGCACAAACCCTGACTAATGTGTACAGAAGGTATCCAGGGCTGTGCAACAGGGGAAGGGGTAGCGAGGGGGGCCACCGCCCTCCTTCTGTAAGCCTGAGGGGGCAAATTATGTCCCTCTTCACCTATCCTGACCCTACAATTCCCCACATTTACATTTCAAAATGACAATGGTTTGTTGGTTTATCTGTAGGGATACATGCTGACGATCACACCCAAAGTCAAAAGTGTCAAATCCTATTGTAAGAGAGTGGTAGTTTTCTTTTGTAATTGCCCCACTACCAGAATAGTTGGGACGGTCGTGAAGGTATCAGTTCGACTGACACACAAGAGTAAGTCACCAGAGGAGGACACTATTGAAGACGTGCTACTTGTAGTATTGAAGCTGTACTGAGGATAAATGTCACGTGCAGTGTAGCAGTGAGTGTGTGGGGCGCTGGAGGACACTGTATGTGGGTTAAGGTCTCGCTGCTTTGCAAGGACGACGCGGAAGTGACCTGCACGTTGTAGCTGCCCTTCCTTCCGCCAGCCGCGACCTCCAGTCTCTCTGTCAGCTGACCCTGTCTTCCCCTACCACTTCTCCTGCACAGTCTTCCTCGTATCTTGCCGACAAGGGCGCCCACGAGGAGGGGTGGGGAGCAGTTCCTTGGCCAGGTCTTCATTTGCATACCAGCTTAGCCACTTAAAATATACCTTCATTGTGATTTTTTCCTGTATGTTTATTTTTGTGAGCTCAGTATGTTTTTACAGTCACTTTTACATGTGGTGACATCCAGCGTTTTTAAAATGGCTTACAGTCTGACTTTAGAAGAAAATCACTATTCCATTTTAGAAATTTGTAACTAAACCATGAGCCAAATTTAACAAGTCCTGGGACAAAACGTTGTAGAGAAGGAAAAATCCTATATGAAACACGCAATTAATGTTTTCTTATTCATATTTACCTTCAGCAGCAATAAATATTGTAGAAAATATTGACCGTACTGGCTATAGAGCACTATTGGTGAAAAATGTTAAGGAGATGTTGTGGGATAAGATATGACCACAATCGTTATAAATGATTACTTCTTTTCAGTTGATTAATGTGGTTGTTTATGTACAGCGTGTCGTTATTACGACAGAGAAATTGATTTCTATGTAGGCCAATTATGCATGTTTTTATTTACATCGCACGATTTAAGTGAAAACTCAGACCGCCTAGGTGTGAGGCGAGGGGTCTGACCACTCGGTCGTCGCGGTCAACTTTATATTTACCATTTATGAACATGGGACCGTAGTTGGCACAGTGGATAGAGCGCTCGTCTCCCACCAAGGCGATCCGGGTTCGATTTCCGGAGGGAGTAGTCCCCGGATTTTTGCCTGTGGGAATCGTGCCGGACGATGCCATTGGTCAGCGGGTTTTCTCGGGGATCTTCTGTTTCCCTCGGCCCCACATTCATGCGCTGATCTATACTCACATCACATCAACGCTCACCAGTACTGAAGACCTAAAGGTTAAGTGTTGACAAAATATCATCAATAAATCAAATTATGACCATGTTACATCGAGAAGAAGGGAGGCTAAGTGAACTATTTGTGAAGCAAGATGACATATCCTTTCAATAATAACATGCACGACATTATTTCAATATATTTGTTTGCTGTATGCATGACATAGCAGGGATAAAATAATTTAGCAATAATACCTCAACAAGAAAAAAATAATTTTCGCGGTGTATGACAATGCGTTTACTAAATGATAGCGTTAGAAATTAGAACTTCACTGTAAAAAAAAAGGTGTAATTTTACACCTACGTATGTCGCAGCAGAATCTCCACCGAAGTTAGTGTAATTTTACACCTACACATGTCATTGTAATTTCAGTAGGTGTAATGTCAAATCACATTAAGTGTTGTGTGAAACTACACTTACTTTGTATGTGTAATATTACTAGAACAGTAAATTTAAATTTACTACTGCATGGCGTTAAGTCACACGAACTATGTATGTGTAATTTTACTACAACAGTCAACTTCATTTTACTACTGCGTAATGTTAATACACACGAACCATGTATGTGTAATTTTACTACAACAGTCAACTTCATTTTACTACTTTGTGATGCTAGTTCACACGAACCATGTAGGCTATGTGTAATTTTACTACAACAGTCAACTTCATTTTACTACCGCATAATGTTAATTCATACGAACCATGTATGTGTAATTTTACAACAGTAAATTTCGTTTTACTACTGTGTGCTGCTAATTCACACGAACCACGTATGTGTAATTTTTACTACAACAGTCAACTTAATTTTACTACTGCGTAATGTTAATTCACACGAACTATGTATGTGTAATTTTACTACAACAGCCAACTTCATTTTACTACTGCGTAATGTTAATTAACATGAGCAATGCATGTGTAATTTTACTACAACAGTCAACTTCATTTTACTACTGTGTGATGCTAATTCACACGAACCATGCATGCGTAATTTTACTATGTACTGCTTAGTGTAAATTCACACGAACCATGTATGAGTAATTTCAATACAACATTCGTTTTGCTACTTCGTGATGTTAATTCACAGGAACCATGTATGCGTAATTTTACCAGAACTTTCAACTTCATTCTACTACTGCATAGTGATAATTCACACGAACCATGTATGTGTAATTTTACTACACAAGTCAACTTCATTTTACTATTGCGTAATGTTAATTAACATACAATTCGTCTGTGCAATTGTACCTAAACAATCAACTTCATTTTGCTACAGTGTAAACGTAAAAATACACAATTCGGGAATTTTACTCCAGAAGTTGGTGTTTTTTTACACACTCTTCAAAATGTGAAATTTTACACACACGTCGATGTTAATAAACCTCTACATTTGTGTAAAATTACATATACTGAATGGTAAACTTACCCTAACACATTTTCCTCATTGGTGGTTTTACTCAAGATGTCGACGTAAATTTACATATACGTACTCATCGTTAATTTACACTACATAAAACGTTATTTTACATTGGTGTCAATGTTTTTATACAGCGACCGAGTAGACGTAAAAATACACGCTTGGGGAATTTAACTCATGATATTGGTGGTTTTTACACATACTTCAAAATGTGAATTTTTTCACTGATGTCGGTGTTAATATATCTCTACATTTGTGTATTTTTACCAAATACTTGTAGGTCACTGTATGTTCATAAATACATTGGTGTAAAATTTCACATACTGTAGTGTTTCCTACATATTACACCTACAAAGTGTAAAAATACCTTACTTATGTTTGTGTAAATTTACCTTTGTTTTTACAGTGTACATTTATTTTCGATTTGTACGTTTTTTAATATACAAGGAAAAATTACCGTAAAGAACTAAAGTTTGCACTGTCCTCCCAACCTCCGACTGTAAAAGTCATTGTTGCTGCATACATAACTAAGTCAGTGCTGCAATCTCTCTGTGACACTCGCGCTCAGACCACACAAGGCGGTTATATCAAGAATATGTTGTAGATAAACAAACGCTAAAAACACCAATTGAAATCTACATTTCTTTGAAAATGTTAATATCGAATAAATTTGCAAAACAACGAACATAGATAATGATATTTTATGAGCAAACATTTTCCCAGAATCATGCATCTGTTAGGCGTGATCTGTTCCAACGCAATTACGTGTACGAGATTTCGGCGTGTACTGTTCATTATAAATACGTTACTCGAGGAAAAGTTTTGCTCAGAAAGTTACTAAAACCTATTGTCTAAGTTTGCTATTGTTTAAAATTGACTTTGAGAAACCTACAATTTTAATCTGGTGTTTTATTGGTGAATTATGTACCACGCCTTTTTAAGTCACATGGCTAGCCGGATTTCAGGTCGAGTTGTTCTAACATTAAAGTCAGTGATGCAATACGGCGGCATTCTCGTTCAGTCTTAACATTGCTGCTCGTAGCTTCACTGTTAATGCGAATGTGCGCCTAGGTACCTGCAGCCCGCAATACCTCAGTTACCACACTACAGTTGCGAGCTCATCCTCTCAGCCAACAGACTGGCGCCTCGGAGCGCGCGGAGTTCAAATTTGCGCGCTAATGTTTGCCCCTGCAACTTTGTAGGTTGTCATTTCCGGACACATGTTCACTGACAATACAGGCTTGTTGTACCGATACCTACCTCCCACCAATTCACTATCACTAATTCCTCAACATTCTGTTTTAGTTTAATTGCAGTCGGCCCAGACGTTCTCTAAATATGTCTTGAAATATATACATATGTATATACTCATGCCGTGTTATCTTCATAAATAGCGGACCTACAACAAACTACGCTCCGAAATTAATTATTGGATAGTGAACTGTGAAAGAGAGAAATTTGGTTTGACTCAGTAATGGGGGTATTACATATTTTTAAATTTTATTTGTATTTAAAAGTACGTTTAATTTGATTAATAACGGTACCATACTTTCTTTATTTGCGTCTGTATAACCTGAGAAAAACGTAAATAAAGTGAGCGTTTATTTTAGCTCAGTAAAAACGGGCGCTGCCATGTTGATGTATCTGTGACGTCATTGGACTTGTTATTGCATGTTTGCTTATTCTTAACGCTACAGCAACTTACGTTTAGGTCGTGAAAAGACGTTAAATCATGTTGTGTGTGGCAAGAACGGGTATGGATGGAACTCCGAATAGTTATAAGTGTCTATGGTAACTCCTTTGAGCAGCAAAACAATTAAATTTTCTCCAAGCACAACATTTACTACAGCTCCGTGTGACATTACGAGACGGACTGCATTGTTTCTAAGAAAACGTAACCTGAAACAGTCTGCTATTAGCGACAGAATTGTAGTTTATGTATGCAGGGGTTATTTCAGCGTATTGTGTACCGATCTTTGAAAGAACTGTGCAATGGGAGTTCATGACTGGATTTGTTTGTATGGACATACTCCATTGCGAAATAAATGACTGTCACAAGAAAACTAACTTTTAGTTTTCTTGTGACAGTCATTTATTTCGCAATGGAGTATGTCCATACAAACAAATCCAGTATTGTGTACCGTACGACACGGTAAGCATGAAATAAATAAGTTATTAAGTTAAAAAGTTGCGACCGAATCTCGACATCTGTTCAATTTATTGTGTTGTTGCTGTTCCACTGAGTGGCCGCCCCGCCAGAAAACGGTTTAACTAATAGGCGAGTACAAGGCACCTGTGATTGGTCGATAATTCGATAGTGGGCGGGGTTTTGAGAAATGTGTTAATATATGGCAACACTGTTACGGTAGGTTTCGCGGTCGCTTACACGTAACGTAATCACAATTGGGAAGAAAAATTTCTTTTTAATAGATAAATTAATGCGATGCCTTATTTTCCCAACTCGCGCTCTCGAAACGCTGGATCACCAGTCTGTAAAAGCCAGCAGGTTTGCTTAAACGCATTCAAACTGTTAGCTCGGTAGATTACTTTTTGGATGCATGCGACATACATAATGTTGACTTTAAAACAAGAGTTTATTATTCTTGAGCGGATTTGAAATAATAAAATGGATTCGTAGTAAGTTATCATCACTCCGGAATTTGAATTAAATTGACGAAAACTCAAACCTACCACTAAAACGTCGTTATGTGCGAGAGCTACCTTGCTGTCTTCACTCCTCACAACCCACTCAGTACTGACCAGCGAAATATTCGTCATTAACTAAGAAAATCGTCAACTGTAACGGTGCTACGAGCAAATTTTACGAATTAGCTTTTGTAACTAGGTCCATTAAATTTACCCAGTTTTTAATGTCAGTGTAAGATTACAAAACATACTATAATGCCTTGCTGGAGGGCGGCCAGCGAAAACAACATGTCCAATTTCGTCATACGCATGTTAGCCAATAAGAACGAGTTTTCAATGTTTACAGCGGCGTTTGAAAATATGGCATTTTTAAAGCTCAATAACTTGAAAATTAAAATA
The DNA here is from genome assembly GCA_003012365.1 of Medauroidea extradentata. Classification (NCBI taxonomy): domain Eukaryota; kingdom Metazoa; phylum Arthropoda; class Insecta; order Phasmatodea; family Phasmatidae; genus Medauroidea; species Medauroidea extradentata. Next base: position 2,159 of record PNEQ01039284.1, on the reverse strand, counting down.
CGCACGGAATTATTACTTTATGTGACTGCATTTTGCGCATTCATGTAAGTATTAAATTGTTTTTCTAGGTACAACTCCTATTAAGATCACGAAACATAGCAATACACCCGATGTTTTCTAACAGCCACCAAGTTATTAGTAAGTGCTATACGTGAATAAAATACCTCAAAGTAACGTGAACTTATTAAGGGATGCTTGTATACAAAGTTTTATGAAATTCAGTTCGCGGGTTGAGAATGTTTTTATGGTGGAAACATACAGGCATCCGAGCAGGCACACAAGAAACTGAACTCATCAGCCTACTTCAAGGAGTAAATGTGTGAGTAATAAACTTATTTATTAACATAATTTTGCAATATTTTTAGAACTATTTAATACAAACGATTACCTACAAAGCAAGTCTCTATAAATGATTTTTATACATTCTGACATGAATTAAACGCAGTTAAACCGACTATATAAGTAATGATTTATTTATGTACATAACACACACGGAACATCATTGCTAACAACAGTGTTAAACGATAGTAATATACGACTAATTTAAAAATAAAACAAACATATTACCAAGGAGGGATGTTTTCAGAGGTTCTTGTTGAAATAATATGAATTTGCCACAAATTACTTACTACGCTACGAGAAAGATACTAATTAAGACGAGTGGATGGCTTTATTTACGTTTCATGTATATGCAGCAAGATTTTTGGATCGTTGTAATTTATGTTTATTTTAGCTTTTCATGATTAAAATAGTTGTACTTAGTGATAACTAGTATTGAATTCTAACAGTAAGTTCGTTAATATAATACGAATAATAAGAAATGTCATTGACACAATAATGCAAACTGGTACATGTGATATAATACATTTTAAAATGAGTTCCAATTTTATGCCGTGCAAATTACTGAAGAGCATTCTTAGAGAAAACCTCTAATCTGATAGTGTTTAAAGGCACTATCTAGGAAGGTCAATTTAGGGAGCATAGTACGTAATTCTGCACTAAAAGCATCAGTTTAAAATTGTACGTTTCTCGAAGGTAATATGCAAAAAAACAGCTATTCTAGTTACTAGTTTCTTGTTAAGTTTCTGAGCAAAAATCTTTTTCGAGCATCGTATTTTTGAAGAACAATCTCTGACGCCAAAATATCGAACATTAAATTGCAGAGCAAGATGTGCGTTATTCTGGGCAAATACTTCCTCGTAAAGTTGGCAAAAATATCATTTGTAGTTTTATCATATTGACTTTCAAAAACGCGTCGATTTCAATTTGCTTTCATGGAATTTATTTTTCTACCACACACTCTTTAAAACTATATATTCCGCCTAGTTACTTTTTTTTTTTCAGCTGGAAACCCGCGTGTAAAAGGCAGACTCGTCCTCGACAGAAAGAAACGCGTGGCCAAGTTATAATGGGAGGGTCAACCAGTGTAAATGACCTGTTTGTCCCAGTCCCCCACAGCTGGCAAAGGTCACGTGTCACAGTGGAAGTTTCCTTGGATAGGTTCCATGGAAGCTAGCATGGCCGCCGGCGTGTGTACTTCTGGGGAATATTTACCACACTGCTGGCTGATTTCATGGAAGGCTTTGTAACTGGCCGTATGCAATATTCCCGTACATCACGTTCCATATGGTAGCAATTTTAACACGTTATAGGTCGTTCGGGATAAAGTGAGCGTAAAGATTTAAACTTTGAAAATTACCAGCAGTCGTTACTGCATTTCATTCAACATTAACTATAGTCGTCTTACTGCTTGTATGTTGGCAGCAAAATAACGCAATATATTTCCATGTATTTTCCTACTTAAATACAATATTACTGATATAAAATTAACTGAAATCGGCACATCTCTGTTTTAGCTGTCCCTTTGCGGTTTCGCCCGCGTGTACTATAGAAAAGAGTAACTAAACTTTTAATTACGTATTAATTGATCGTGTTACTTTATTTTCTGTATATCTTTAAAACAACAAATGAAGACAACAAGAAGAAAAGGGAGAATGTCATAAAAAGTAAAATGTTCAGGAGAGACATTTTAAAGTTCAAAACACTTTCAGTCATATATATCATTTTAAATGACAAATACAAATATTGCATTCTGACATTTAATGTGTTGTGTATACATTAGAGTAGTGACACATCATTTGTAAATTCACCGTAATATT
>PNEQ01039280.1:0-16422 GCA_003012365.1 Medauroidea extradentata | reverse complement strand
TTCCCCGCACACACATACCGGATCCTACTTTAGATGAGCAGTGCAAATGTAACTTCAAAATTAACCCTGAGATACATAACCTTACTATTAAATAGCTGAAATTCATTATGTCACTACTGACGTCAGATATTCCACTCTTGCACCACATACTTGCATTGTGCGGTCTTGCATAGAGAAAGAGGTAGCTGCGTGTGTGGCAGTAGGCTACTCACATTAACACAAACTGTCTGTAGGCATTTTTTTCTTTTTGCAAGTTCAAGTTAAACCAGTTTTGTTTTGTTGGGTAAGTTGCATACGTACGTGAAGGCGCAGACTATGCCATGCAACAGCTGTGCAACAATGTGTGTATTATGGCTGGTGAAGACGTTTGACATCTTATAATATCTGCTGATCAAACGTAATCTGAGAATATTGTTAAATATTATTTTTTCAAAGAAGACAAGAGTAATTGTAAATTACAATTAATACCAAAGTAAACTTAATTCTTTAAGTTGAATGATTTTAACAACACACTTTATTGGCTACGTTGTTGAGACGCATAAAAATATTACTGGTTTCATTGAAACACAGTGCAATTTCTCAATCCATGTAAAGCAAAAGTATTAACATTTGAGAAAATTATGATTATTAGTAGGGAAAGAAAGTATAGCGATTTAGAGGATGAGGGGTGTAGAACATAATGTTCAGAGCACTGAGCTCAAAACATCGACCGGCCGCCACTGCTTGTGCCACACAATATGCTTAAGGAAATATCTTCAGAGAAGGTAAAAGCGTCATTGAATTATTTAGCTGATAAGTATCACAACTTCTTTGGTGTGGGCTAGGGGGTAGTGAGTTTGCTGTTTGGAGAAAAATGTGGGAACGAGAAATCTCAGATAATGAGCCAATCCATGGAATTGCAGATAGTGCTCTTCTAGCTTTAGAAAAATGCGATGCTGAACTTTTCCCTACAATCACCTGTTTGCTAAAAATTTTAGGGACCCTTCCTTCAAGTGTAGCCAGTGCTGAACGGTCGTTCTCTGCACTTCGAAGATTGAAGACATGGCTGCGCTCGCGCATGGGAGAAGAGAAGCTTACGGGACTTGCATTATTGAACATTCATCGTGATATTAAAGTAGTTGATGTAAATAGAGTAATAGACTTGTATGCCAAGAAGCAAAACAGATTGCGTGAATTCGCTGTGTAAACTTGCTGCAATGTAGGATGTGTAGACTACATGTGATGTGCGTTTCTTTATTCGAAAACAGATCAAATGTTATTCAACGATGGAACTCATATTATTACATAGGAAAGTGTGTAAAATTGGTGTAACATAAGAAGTTTGTGTTAATTTAATTTATAAAAGTACATTCGTTTTCCTGTCATGTAACACAATTTATAAAATCCTGTATGTACTTACATTCGTCTATGTAAAATTTCTTGGCATGAAATTTATTTTATAACAGGGAAAATACTGTTTTGTTTTTAGTGATGTGACTCAAATTTCAGAAGACAGGATATGTTGCCATTTTAGTTCTGTGCCTATGTAATTTATTTTTGTTTAATTTTTGACATTGTTTCAGGGTTGTGGCACATATTTGATAGAATGTCATTATTTGAATTTGTATTGCACGCTATAAGGTTGTATTATAAATGTTTTATTTTTGTTTTCAGTAATGTAACAGTAATTTCGCATTCATCTAATTTATTATATTAAATTTTCTTGCAAGTAGGCCTATTATTATGTGTAACATTTCTTAGATTGTGGCTTACGAGTGGCAAAATATCTGTACAGCGAAACTGCGCTTACAATTTATTTGCCTATACATAAGTTGAAAATCAGTATAAAATTTATTTTGACAACAACCGCCACCCCCCCCCCTTAAACTAATGTCTAGATCCGTGCCTGGCTCGAAGTAAAACGCTTGTGATCCATACAATGTTAGCAATTTAACTCGGGACCAAAGAATATAAGAATTTGCCCAGATATACAATACTTACTACATATCTCTCAGGGAGATTACTCTGAACCTCTATGGGTAACTTTGCATCCCATATGAAAATTCCAAGATGCCAATCACTCTCAAATATTGTTTATTATTAACGCTGTGAATGACGAAGTCTTCAACAATTTGATATAATACAAACATTTTACTTACAACAAAACTATGGGCCGTACCTATAAACGGCTTTCGAAAGCGATATTAGCAGACATACACCTGGCAGCTTGTCAACTACTCGCATCCTATAAACGACTTTCGGGAGCTTGCCAGCTGGGGGGTTATGCTCTCGAGTTTTCAGTGGCATGCGATTTGGAAGCCGAGTGGTTTTTTTCAGGTCTTGGAGAAATTATTTTTCTCATTTAACCTAAAAAACCGAAACCATGAACAAAAAACAATCTCCATGTTACGAAAACGAGCGCTCGGCTTCCAACTCGCATGCGACTGAAAACTCGAGCATAAGCCCCCTGAAAGCGCTTCCACGTCCACTTGAAGTGTAAATACGGCAACATAGCACCATTTTTCTTCCATTGGATAGTACGCAGAATTAATATAGGAACGCACCCTGCAATTTTCGATTGTCATTTCTGACATTTCACGTTTGTTATTCATATCTCAGATGGTGTTATTGTCTTTGGATTTAAGCACAGAATAAATAAGTAGTAATTATTTATTCTGTGATTTAAGTTAGGTACGTAAAAGTAATACTTTTTGTGAAGGTTAAATACGGTTAAAGTAGTATTTGTGAGGGATTTTTTCAGTGAGCATAATATTGTGTTTGCTTGGAGAGCAGTACAGATTTTACAATTGCTTAAAACAATGTTTGTATTATTCAATAAAGAAATACATAAATCGAAAAATAAAAAACCAACTATGAAATAACCTGTCACACGAGTCACTTGATGAAAGTACGAGAATATTTTAAAATTTAATCGTTTATTTTTACAGCTGACATAATTACCGCAAAAAAATAACGAATATATTAACATAATAAACACGTCAGATAAAATGTGTACATACAGAAACCGTTTTCGTTAAACTGAGTTTGCCGTCATTTTCGCACAATGCTGTTATTATTGCTACGCAAAATTTTCTCTTATTTTCGAAACAAAGGTACAATAATTGCAAACATATACACGTGCAGTAACAATTTTGGTTTTTGAAAAGTCCCACCTTGTAGCAAACCATCCATGGAATATTGCATACACTTTAAACGGATCTGGTATACTTAACAGTAGCTTCTGTTTATTGAAAACTTTCACATAAGTAATTCCTAAACTAGTTCCAGTCAAGAATATCTTTTTAAAATGTTACATTTTCTTATGTAACAAGTATCGTGTGATATGTTATTCCAGAGAAATCCTCCGCCATTGTTATAAGAACACAATGAAAACAGCTGAACAGACTTTCGAATCACCGTCTGACCACATTCACCTGAAAGTGGATGGCTGTTCACTTCCAGACAGTCAACCAACCAACGAGAGAGGTTTATAGTGTGTGTTTCGGCCGGAACAGACATTCGGTGATTGGATAACAACCGAAAGCCGTTTATAGATATGGCCCTGTGTGATGCAAAGTAACCTCGAAAATGGGCAAAGAGATCCTACTTTACGGTACGTCTGTAAATGACAATGTTATGCTTTCTGTGTTTTTGTTGATGATCGCTCTAAATGTTAAGTATATGCGGGCGCATAAACATGTATGTGTGAATGCGTATCTTTTATACCGTTTTTCCTGTTGCCGGTGATATCGTGCAGAACAGTTAAACGCAGTTGTAATGACCCGTGGTATACTAATAAAAGACAGGTTTACTTACCGAGTGAGATGGCGCAACGGTAAAACGTTGGACTTGTATTCGGGAGGACCCGGGTTCAATTAACTGTCTCTATTGTCCCTATCTGCCGGCACCTTTCAAAAAACGTGGTGACGTTGCGTGGTACGCCTAGAGTGTAGGCAATAAGCGGGTTATTGATGCTCTGCACGCAGTGGACACAAGGCGCCAGGTAACCGAGCATGTGCTAGTAGGTATGTAACTATATCTTAAACTGTATTCAGGATAAAGTTGAACTTTTTTTGACAGTTATAAGGTTGTGCATAAAGTGTACCAGCTGTCAAATTTTGTTTACAGTCCATTACCTGTCAAAAAAAGCTTTTGAAGCAAAGTGACATATGTCATTGTTTATGCGTATCCCAAATGAGAAATATGATTTTTTGACATGGAATTTTTTTTAACTACATGTTTGCATGTTTGCTGAATACAATTTACATCTTTTTTAAAATTATTATAGCCATGCTTAAAGAACATGTTAGGTCAAAATTCATGAAACCTCTATTTGGCAACACGATTTTACTACAAATTGCTAAACGAGAGATCATGAAAACAGAATGAAAATAAAATTTTTGACATGAATATGCCTACCAGTAGGTTTTTAATTAATACACACAAAATACACTTTTTAAATAAATATACACGGCCCTAAAACCAGTACAGACGTCATGTTACACAAGTTTATACAACAAAATAATTAGGTAAACTGTACTTACTTTAGAACTGTATTCCGCCCGATCTGCAGTCTTAAATCTCTGCAGTCTTTTCGGCTACCGAGTACGATTCCATTTCGTCCCTCCGTATTTTTGGCGCTGTAATCCGGGCGGTCGTGCTCAAACCCCGCCCACTTCCCTCCCACTAAAATAAACAAATTATCAAAACGTATTTTTTATCATTTTATGAAATACTTTCGTCACTCACAATTTAAAATCATGGCTCCAGAAATCTTTATTTACTTTGAGATGTTAACAATGGAAAAAAGTGGGCGAAGTTTGAGTCCGACCGCCCGGATTACAGCGCCAAGAAGTACAACATTCTCGGTAACTTGACAAACTGCAGCCAAACAACAAGGGGGTCAAGCAAAATACATTGGTAGATAGGCGAGTGTTCAGACCTGTACTTTTTACGACCGTGGTCGTAACAGAAGCGACAAGATGTGATTTTTATTGTACCGGTACTTGTTTTCTCTTTGGATTGTCGTGGTGTTGGAATTCGTAGAAGTTTGGTTTGACTGCAGTTTAGTAGGACCAGACTAAATCTCTGAGTAAACGCACACGTAAATAACATCACGTTTACAATTTTTAAATATGTAAATGAGATACAGAGAAATCACAGTATTCAATGAATTCACATTTCAATGTCTCGAATCCCATATGGCTTTGTTTATTTACATGTACGCCCCGAAAACTGGTACAATAACAATGGTTAAATAGCTCCAATGTTGCTTCTAATAGAGTGAGTGAGAGATTTTGGCCAGCGCTTAACATCGAGGTCTTTAGCGCTGGTGAGGAATGACATGAGGTGAGTATGGAGCGGTACCGGAATGAAGGGGCGGGGGAAACGGGAGATCCCCGAGAAAAACCGCCGACCAACGGCATCGTCCGGTACGATTCCCACATGCAAAAATCCGGGTACTGACCCCGCCGGTGGGAGGCGAGAGGTCTGACTCCTCAAACACAGCGGCCCCCCGCTTCTAATAGAGTTATTGTCTTATGTTGAGTCTCTAATTGTCACGTTTACCACTTTTAAATATTTAATTAATATACAAACTAATTGCAGTATCTCAAGCGCTACAAGTGTTTACATAAACTAATGTACCTAATCCACGTGGTATTGTTTATATTTCTATATGCCCCGAGAGCTGAACTGGAAGGAAAACCTGTCCTGTTACCCGGTGGCAACCATGTTGGCTACTACATGACGCCATTCTTCAATAAATTTGAACTTGGGAAAGCCTTATAAATATAAAGTTGATAGCTTAACTCATTTATTATGCTGGTAAAACTTTAATGTAATATATAAGTAAATATATTTACATTATATCAATAATATATTCGTTACTATTTTATGTCTTCTTACCAATCGTACAACCCTGCAATACTATAAGTTGCTTTAAACAAGGGCTCTGACCTTCTCAATATTTAAGACCGTTACATGGGTTGCATCTGCTGTCAAAATAGTACAACTATATCCTGACCACAAAGTACATGACTGATGAACATTTTGTGATTTTTATACTGTCGTCGATGCGGAAAAAAAAAAAGGTTTCGCAGCTAGTAGCAACCTGACATTGTACAAACCATCTAGAAACATTTGCTGCGATGAACCTCGCAAGCATAACTCAAATTGTTTACAGTAGAAGAATTGTGCGCATGCTCATAAACCTTTAAGCTTAGACTTCCCGCTTCCCAGCATTGATACAAATCCAAATAGCTCCCACATGTATACAATCCGTTAATAATATTTTTTCATCTTACATTTACACACACACAAATATATATAACTAATCCTTGCATTTACGCATTATTTAAACAATTGTGGTACAGTAATGTAAATTCGTCATGCATACAGTAATCTCAGTTTGTAAATTATATGTTTGTACCTACACAACAACGCCGTTACTTTAAGAGAGCCAACTTAAAACAGTACTGGGTAATGAATTAATCTCATTTTCTACTCATTAACAAAATGTACAGCTGTTGCGATACTCTGGGATATCAAGCTAGAGATGAAATAAGACCCATCACGGCGCGTGGTTAGAGCGGCGTTAAAATAAAGATAATATTTTAGCTAATCTCTATACATAAAGAAAACACTGACTGACTGACATATCAAACTGCAGCCCAAACCACTGGACCTAGAATTGTGAATTTTTATGTGGTTTTCCTTCAGGTCGTAGGCGAGCAATAAAAACGGATTTTTCGAAATTCGACCTCTAAGGGGGTAGAAAGGGATGAAGTGTATTTTCGAAGAAATTTCGATAGAGCTCGAACCCGACGGCATATCATCGTAATTTTTACTTCCGTGGGACACACATAAACATGCATAATAGCCAATTTCAGTATTTTTCGAAATTCAACACTTAGATGGTGAAAAGTTCTTAAATGTGTTTCAAATTAACTATCGGTAACCATAAAATCCTTCGAGATAAAGAAATGTCTTCACTTCAAAATGATGCTTACGTAAATACCCAAAAAGCAGTTTTAGGATTTTTTAAAATTCGACCCCCAAGCAGTAAAAAGGGGGAAGTTATGAATTTTTTATTAGTCGTCTATAAAGCAGGAACACAATTGACTATCGTCGTGATTTTTACTTCAATAGGATACGTATACAATGGACTAAGACATCACTTCAAGACGTTTCGAAATTAAGGGGGTGAAAATTCGTGAAATATGTTTGATTATTCCTCCATATCTATCGAAGCAATAGAGAAATCGAAGTGCTCTTTGCTTTAAATTGATGCTTATGTAAATATTCAAAATTCCATTTTCGCATATCTTCCGAATTCGGCCCCGAAGAGGTAAAAAATGGTAAAATGTGTTTTCGATTAAAAATCGATATATATATATATATCGACCCAATTTAAATTTATATATCGACGTGATTTTTGTTTAAGATTGATTCTTACTCAAATACCCGATAAGTAATTTCACGAATTTTCGAAATTCGTCACCTAATAAGGTGAATAGGGGTGAAAAGTGATGAATTGTGTTTTCAATTAATCGTCGAATATGTTGAACCTATCGGATTATTGTCGTGTTATTCACGTCCAAGATATACCAGTAAAGTAGTCTAAAATATGATTCAAGAGTTTTTAGAAATTCAGTCTCTTAGGAGGTGAAAAGACCTGGAATAAGTTGTAGATAAATCCTCGATATAGTATGAACCTGTCGAGATATTTAGTTTATTTTCACTTCAGCATAATTGCGTACATGGCAGCAAAAAAGGTTTTAAGATTTTTCAAAACTCGAACTCTCAGTACTGTGTAGAGGTGATATAACAGGCTATCGTCATGATTTTCATTTCACGTAGATTCTTATACAAATATTTAAGATGTGAAATTACAATTTTTCGGAATTCGGCACGTAATAGGGTAAAGAGGCATAGCATTTGTTTTATATCAGCCTATGATATTAATCTAACCAATAGAGATATTGAGATGTTATTCGCAAATTTATGCAAATTTTTATTTTATAAGATAACTTAATTATTAAGACGAAAACTTTGTTTGTAAACTTTTGAGGCAGACGATCGGAAAACCAAGTACGACCAGCGGGACAATAGTTTTCATTCTACAGTTCTATCGAGACGTGTTGTTGTATAACGTCTATGAGGCTAGGAAATTAATATTTTATTTTTAAAATTAGTTTTCAAGAATAATTTCGACGTTATGTGGCGCAGCTTTTTGTAGCTCCAGTCTTTTGCTCAAGAGGTTCTGGTCTTAAATTCCGTTAAAAGGCTGTGCAAACGTGCAATTCTGACACACAAGAACTGCAAGGCAGATGAAATTAGTGCAATTTGGACGAAGTCGTTCAAAAGTGGTAAAAATGGATAGAGCAGTCCACTATCCACTGAAGTTCCTCAGCAGCATTAGCCAACACATACCATCTCACTAATCTCAAGGTTTGGCCACCAAATACCTTAAATTTCTGCGAAACATCCCGCAAAAACTGCCTAATGGCAATAAATTTTAAGTGAAGGATTTGAGAAACAAACATGTAATAGAAGGCACTGTCACCAGAGGTTGTGCTGGTTGGGGGGAGAGGGGGTCAGTCTTCATACCACGCAAACTACGCATTTCATTCGATTATCCTCTTACATCTACGAGTCTGTAACTAGCCCACAACATCAACGTTGATGTAACTATAAATAAGGCCCAGGCGGCGAATTCGCTGTTTGTGGCAGGGACAAGCTGCTTTTCGCGTGGACAGTTATAGCTACTTATACTACTGCAGAGTTAGCTCAACTAGCATATGGGTCATTTTAATTCTTGATGACTGAACTACTAATATAGTGTACAAAGGTTTTCAAATTAAAGCAACGTATGAGTAACACACGTGAGCAAAGCCACGTGGGCGCACTGCTTGTTCATCACTAAGTAAACTGACAAAATTGGACTGCGTTGTACATTGCTAGACTGTGAGGCAACTATTACACACGTGTTTACAAATATTGATTTTATAGGACTAACACACTTTCTAATGCTGTTTAAAATCTGACATAGTTTAGGTATGTTTAACTGATACCTTACAATTGGCGCATAGTCTACTGAAGCATAACACAATCCAATTACGGAAAACTTATTTCTAAGTAAAGTTCCAGAGCAGAGTGAAGGGTATATTTTACTAGTTTAGGGTGTTAAAATAGCGTGAAAATGCATAGTTCCATAACGCGATGTTACGAAACACAACATTCCCAGGGTTTAGTAACAATCTATTGTATTTATATCCAAATGTCTAATAAAAACGGTTGGATCTGTAAGGTACAATTACACTCTACATTAAAACTAATATTATCCCAGAAGGCGATAAGTGGTTGAAATTAATTCTTGAATTTCAAATAAAGCTTAGGTGGCGTCTGCATACAGATTTTTATCATGTCCGAGATCTATTATGTCCGAAGCAGTAAGGTCTGTTCAAATGCACTAACAGGTAATATCATCGCTTCTGCGCGCATGGTTGATATAATGTGCAGTCTGATTTTACTCTTAAATTTTATTATTATATTTAAAATAGAACTGCACGTAAAGTCCTTATAGAATGCCCTTGAACTTCCCTACCTTGTACTGGTGTCTTAACAGTCATTGTAATAGTCAGATGAACGTGCTAGTATACTGCAAGTTTTAAACAAGTGTTGGAACATTTAAAACATTTAAAAATTCTGACAACAATAAATTAAACATTTGTCTTAATCCTTAGGGCAATACCATCATTTTTTTTTTAAATTTTAGTAATGTTATTAATTTTTAATTTGCATACCCAACATTTACATTTAGACCTTCAAACTTCGTGATTATGGGCTTGACTTTCTCGTAAACCATGTAGCCTATTTGTGAGTAAAATATTTTGAAGTAACTTTATTTTAGTTTTATTCTGCCGTGATAGACCTGGCACTGGTGTAGAAGCTGAAATGTAACAGAACCTTAAAAGTTCTGAAACTCTGAAGCGCGGTGTCGTAAAATAGACGACCATGTTTTTCTCGTATATTTGTGAGGTATACTTGCCACACCGTACTGACTTTTACATACATTCTTTATATCTAGCTGCGAGGGAGAGAGAGAATGAGAGAGAGAGAGAGAGGAGTTGTGAAGGGGTGAGCGAGGTAGGTAAATAGGACAGTTAACAAAGGAATCCTGGAGCTGCGGATATACCCTCCTCTGCACTGGCGGTATAACGAGCAGCGGCAGACAACAGAAGCCATTCAGCGGCTCTTTTCGGCGGTTGTGCAACGCAAGAAAGAGACGCAATGTGATGGATGCGAGAAGACTTGTCACCAGGGGAGGGGGGTGACTAGGTGCGGGACCCCTACCTAACAGGCGAGTATATAAGATGTGGCGGGGTCGGCGGGGAAGCTTGGCAGTGATGTTCGCGGTGTCGACGCTGCTGTTGCTGCTGGGAGGCGCCGCGGTGGACGCCCAGGTATGTGCGCAGACTTAGCGGGCGTGACGCGCATCATCGAGCAGGCAGCCCGCCTCACTCTCTCCCGCGAGGCTAGGTCAAGGTGGTGGTCGTGGGACAGTCCTCGCTGACACGCTCAGTAGCTTTGTTCACGTGGTCGGTACCTTCTGCAACACCCAAGCTGTACCTTTGCGTTCCGACTGCCGGAATAGACGTCCAAGTTGCTACATCCGGATCTTTCTGGTGGCGGATGTAACTAAAACTTCTTACAACCAAATGCTCCTCCTTATGCACCACCTCAGTGAGGTGTGATAGAGGATAGTGAAGTGAAGATATTTAGGTCAGCAACTAATATCTAGGTCTTCAGCAATGGCGAGGGGTGACATTAAGGGGCGAGGGGAACGGGAGATACCCGAAAAAAAACCCGCCGACCAGCGGCATCATTCGGCACGATCCCACATGCCAGAATCCCGCCGGGAATCGAACCCGGATCGCCTTGGCGGGAGGCGAGAGGTCTAACTCCTCAACCACCGCGGCCCCTGGGGCAGAGGGTGTAAATTGTGTAGGCGGAGTTTCGGTCCAATCCAACACAGAAGAGTTAAGTGTCATACTGTTCCTATTCCAAACTATGATTTCCAGACTCCGCCACACAACAAAAACTGCGTAAATTTCAACCGAGAAAGTACGCGCGAGATTTTATTTTATCAGTTATATCACCTTTTAAGAATATTATTTATTTTGCCAGTGTCCTAGATATAGGTTATTTGACGCAAAGAGGATTTGTTCCACAATTGTAAATTTTTTAAATATATTAATAGTTACATACGACTTATTTATATGCACTTTGATTAATACAAGCATACATTGGTTTATTATTATAGCTGGCTTCACAAAAGAGTGCATTTTTTTTAATAGTTCAGAAAGTAGTTTGGATACATTTTTCCATGGCTATGTAAGCAAACATGCCATCACGTGTTCGGCCGATAACACATACATTCACTGAACTTCTTACACCTTTGACGTCACACACGCTACAACCGCTACAACTTTGGGCGTAAACGTTGCAGAAAGCACCGACAACGCGAACAAAGTGGTTATTTGCGTTTACCGATCGCTCGATTACGTCGACGAGCAAGCCAGCACGGGAAGTTTCTATTGTTTGTCTGATGTTAAGTGAGCACTGTTTTAAGGCCGCTCAAAAATGTTCCTTTCTGCCAATTTAAATATTCCCACCACAAACAATTCCCTTATACAATAAACAGAGTATCGTACGAGGTCACTGTATCTTTATTAGTGGTAAGGTCGTGCTTGGTTGTTTAGCACTGATTTCTGTAGATATTTTTAGCGCACCCTAACATCGAAATCGAAGAATCTCAACTTTGTTTCGACACTTATTTACGATTATATGAACTTTTTTTTTGTAATAGTGAACCCTACAGTTTTTACTTTTATTAATGCACCCTAAATATAATAAATTGTGTTAAAAACTAACCAAAATAAATAAAAAAAATTTTCTGACGAATTTTGAGATTTTAGTTTTGCAAAAAGCTGACATACATTTGTATATAGTATGACTGCACACAGTCTCGATAATTTTCAGATTATTCGGTAAAAATCATTTGTGATCTTTGCACGAATGTGGAATACAAAACCGAGCATTGCCTTAATAACAGTCAGCAGGGCCTTAAAAAGTCCTCACTTGCCTGTATCAAAATTCCTATAATAAACTTTTAAAGAGCCGGTACATCATTAACGCTACAGGGCAACCAATTTATGTGTATATCAAACAAAACAATAGTCCAAATTTAATCTTTTTTTTTTCTCTTCGTGGTACGGCTGTGCGAAGTATCCCCAATATAACAATATAATATATTTCGATAACTATTTCTCGTAGGAGTTGACTGTCAACCCCTAGCAATTAAATTTTATCCGAAACACTACTAAAGTCCATATGGATTAGGCGGGATTTGAATTTACCCAATGCACCTTTTGTCGGCAATCCAATGGATTGCCAGGCAAATGTTAAATTGTTAAATATTTACTCCGTTTACATGCGCCAGAAGTATACAGGTTGTTGCAAAATTCCATGTCAATATTGTAGGGAAACAATCCTCACGTGTAGAGGAACAAAAAGTATTTTGAACATAGGTCCAAAAACGCACCGTTTCTGCGCATGGTTGATAGCGCGCTGGCAGGATCACGTTGCTGTGTCACAGTTGTTCCTACTGTCTGTGTGTTAGTGGCGTAGTGTGTGGCATAGTAACATGTTATGTACTGCTGTAATGATGCCCCACAGCAACATGATCCTACCCGCGCGCTATCAACCATACGTCATGTCAACAGTAGCGCAGAAGCGGTGAGTTTTTGGACCTATGTTCATACGACACTTTTTGTTCCTCTACACGTGAGGATTGTTTCCCTAGAATATTGACATAGAATTTTGCAACATTCTGTATGTTGACTCCGTCCTCCCTGTGTTGGTGTACAGCCAATAGTCTCACGAGCTCTCTTTACGATGGGAAGAAATAGAGGGTAATTTTATGTTAGTAGGACCCTGCAGTTGGCTCTCTTGTCGGTCAGTAGCTTTCCGACTGGCCGCGATTAAAATAGGGAGTGTCAAAGATTTATTCTCAGTTCAGTATTAGACCTTTGATTCTTCTAATTTAATTATGCCCTATTCAATTTACAGCTCTTTAAAGTGGACGAGGAATGATATCTGGCTAGACAAATATGTTTGTGTTTTTTTTCTCCACATTTACGTGTAGATTTGTTGAATACTTTACTTTGTCAGTAATGTAAAGAAATGGAGTTTAAAAATAATTTCTCTTTGGATAGCGCATTATAGAGTTAATACAATCTGTCTTATAACAGGTGTTAGCAATAGACAGTAAATTGAGGAGTTGGCTGGAATAAAGGCCTTAGTAAGATAAGTGCATTGTGAGATGACAGGTATATTGGAGAAATTCGTGTTTTTTTTTTAATTTCACGTTTCTCTCACATTATTTTCTCTTAATACTTATAAGTTATATATATATATATATATATATATATATATATATATATATATATATATAGCACAAATTAATAGTAGTTACTATAAACACAGTCAAAGATAAAACAGAAATATTTAATAGCATAATGGTACCAGCACAGGTCAAGACAAAACTCATAACTTGTTGAAGAATACAGATATCGGTATAAAACTTTGTATGTGTCTTCTATGGGCATAATCGAACAAGATAAATTGTTTGATAGAAGAAAATTCTTAGCTTACTAAAGCCTTTATTCCAACCAGCTCTGTTGACCTGGAAAACTGAAACCCGTGACTTTACAGTTTGAAGAAAGATGCTAAGCAAGGAGGATAATCGTTGCACTAGAGATTTCGTGTAAATATGCGGCTAAAAATATTCTGCTTCGTTTTAAATGTGTGATTTTTTTAATGTTCTTACATTTACTTTGTAGTTTCAATAATAATAATAATAATAATAATAATAATAATGGCGGAAGTAAAGAATGAGACTTTTTGTTGTAATTTCCTTTCGTTGGACAAAAAAGCAATAAATTACAAGCTGAAATTAAAAGTTTGTTCAAAGAATTTTGAAACAATCCTTTAAGGTCTTCTTATTTCATTTAATATCACTGGTTCTGGATAGATATCCCTCTACGCAGGAAATATTTCACTTATTTCAATTCATTTATTTCAAACATATATATATATATATATATATATATATATATATATATATATATATATATATATATATATATATAAACTAGCTGTCCCTTTGCGGCTTCGCCCGCATGTATTATAGAAAAGAGTACCTAACTTTTAATTACGTATTATTTGACGGTGTTTATATATTCTATGTATATCTTTAAAACAACAAATACAAACAGCTTTATCCAGCCCACTTCACTGATCGTACTTATTGCAGAACATCTTTGTTTTTAATTCATCTATATTTCTCTATAAAATAGCTGCCCGGCTGCGGCTTTGTCCGCGTAAAATTATGTAATGTAAACAGTAACACTGGATAAATATGTGATGAAGCAATTTAACAGCTAGCGTACTCAATAACAGTGAACTATAAATTGGCTTAGCTCATTGTAAAGAGCGAGTGCAATATGCTCGTAATATGTCATAGTAATTCCCATCGAAAAGTCTTGCACGGGATACGAACCCGTAACCCCACAGGCTACAGTCCAAATATGTTTTATTTATGAGTAGGTTGGCAAAAAGAAACAACTGTTGAATTATTTCTCCATGATCATTCCCTTTTTTTTCACGAGAGACTGTAATATTTTACTGCATTTTACATCCTTAATTTACGAATTTCATACAATCCTGAATTTGATTTGTAGATATTTACATAAGCTTCATTCTTGTCAAAAATCCTCTTGATATCTCAACGGGTGTAAGCGGTACATATGATTATTTGAAAACACATTTTTATTTTTTAAACAGCTTTCAAGGACGAATTTAGGAAAATCCTGAAATTACTTTTTTGATATTTACGTAAGATTTATTTTAAACTAAAAAACGTTTCATATTTCCACTGGTTTAGGAGATAAGTGGGATTAATTAAAAAACCGTTATATTTTTTTAAGAACTTTCAAGGACGAATTTCGAAAAATTCTAAAAAGTACATTTAGACATTTACTTAAGCATCATTTTAAAGAAATAATCACCTCACTATCTGAAATGGTTTAGGAGAAATCACGGATTAATGAAAAACACATTTTACGGCTTTTCACACCCTTAATTTTCGAACTTCGCAAAATCGAAAAATTCACAAATATGCATTTATTTGGACAATATTTTGAAGTTAAAAAATTTGTGATAGCTTTCCCGGTTGATGAGATATCAGGGATTCTTTAAAATCACATTTCACCCCTTCACCCCCTTAATTATCGAATCTAGAAAAATCCATTCTTAGTGGGTGCCTACGGGGCAACGGAAGCTTTCTTCAAAATTACATGGTTCTAGGTCCAGCGGTTTGGGCTGTGCGTTGATGAGTGAGTGAGTGTGACAGCCAGGACACTTTATTTTATATATTACGACTAGCAGTCCCCCGCGGCTTTGCTCGCGAGTATTAATCGTTACTAATAATATTTACTTCAATTTAAAAACCTCTTTGTACACAAGATTGGTACTTCAGTCATCAAGTGTTAGAATGTCCAAGCAGCTAGTTCAACTAATTCTATAGCAGGATAAGTAGCTATAGCTGTCCACGCGAAAAGCAGTCTTAAGTTTGTCCCTGCCACTAACAGCGACTTCGCCTGGGCCTTATTTATAGCCCTGCCTATTTGACGTTGTGGGGTAATTACAGACACCTAAGGTAAGAGGTTAATCGAATGAGAAACATCTGTTGACCCTATGCACAACCATTGGTGACGGTGCCCTCAATCATATATTTTCAAAATATTTACTTTAACTTTATTGACATCACAAAGTTTCAGAGGGTAAAGGTTTCGCGGAAACGTATTTGGTGCCCTAAACTTGAAATTAGTGAGATGATATATCGTCGGTTTACTGCCAAAAGTGACAAAGTCAAAATGAGATAAAATTATAAAAATGCTAGGAATATGTGTATGTTGTTCACGAACAATTGCCCAAGTTTAAAGTCTATTCGTCGTTTCGTACTGTTGTGTCACAGTATAGTAACATACTAAGTTTTCGTTAATATCTACAATTTAATACTGTTTTTTAACGAAATAGCTTTTATGACTTAATCATTTATGGCAGTATACCGACGATATGTCAGGTGATATTGTAGAGGAACCTAAGTGGAAAGCGAGACTGCAATTTTACCCCTTTTAAAGACTACATGTAAATTGCACTAATTCGATCTGCCTTGTAGTTTTTGTGTGTCAGAATTGAACGTTCGCACGCAGCTTTTAACGGAATTCGAGCCCAGAATCTCCCGGAATTTAGACCTGACTAACAAACAACTGCGTCACGTAACGTCGAAATAATTCATGAAAATAAAATTTATGA
>PNEQ01039279.1:0-16423 GCA_003012365.1 Medauroidea extradentata | reverse complement strand
AATTATGACACTTAAATATTACTTTAAACTAAATTTTAACATCAACTGTCATCAAATTAGAAATGTTCATCAACTAAAATAATTAAATTAAAATACAAGAAATAATCATAATTAAATAAACAATAGAAATAAATAAATAAATAAATATCTGTGATTCCATTACAATATATATATATATATATATATATATATATATATATATATTTATTTATTGTACTAACAGAAAACTACAATCTTGTACAACCACAAAAGCAACAAAGTCTACTCTATCTACAGTACAAAACAATGACAATAAACCACACACCTGGACACTCGCCTGGAAACTTGACCTCCTTGTTGTTTGGCTGTAGTTCACTAAGTTCACGACATGCTATAGGTTTTTGGCGCTGCTGTTACGGCGGTCGGACTAAAACTCCGCCTACTTCCGTTCCACTAAGATAAACAAATTATAAAACGTATTTTTTTTATCAATTTATGGAACACTTCCTTCGCTCACAATTTTAAGAAAAGGCTCCAGCAATCTTTATTTACTTTATAAATTTAACAATGGAAAAAAGTGATCGGAGTTTGAGTCGGACCGCCCGGTTTACAGTGCCAAAAAGTACGACATTCTCAGTAACTTGTCGAACTACAGCCAAACAACAAGGGGGTCAAGCAAAATACATTGTTAGATAGGCGAGTGTCCAGACCTGTTCTTCTACGACCGTGGTGGGGACAGAGGCTCAAGTACGCATATCCCCACAAAAAAAAAAGTAAATTTAAGTATAAAAAAGAAAAAAATTACATTTGTTTTAACGCTTTTACACAACATTCATACAAATGGTTATTGTATACACTGATCTGAAACAGACAAGAGAAAAACAAAAATTTCTTCTTAATTTTGATATCTTTCCAAGTCTAGGGTACGGACCTAGGACCGTAGATTTAGGTCATGTTATTTCACTACAATATCATATTTTTACACATTGTAATTTAGTTCTTATATGAGCATTGTAAAACTTGTACTTGTTAAAATGAAAATAAATAGTTGCCGTAATACTTTCTCAATGTGCCACTTCTGGCCATGTTCCACCTGTCTTGACGTAGGATTGTTATAAAGTCTCGTAATGTAACTGGAGTTTTGATGTCGATAAGGAAGGCGATTGCATGGAACAAGTACCAAGCTGCTGCTCTTCTCCTCACCGTAGGAAATACATAAAAGTCACAATGAAGTAGCTTACTATCGCTGATGTCCCCTTGACCATCATTTATTATTTGTCGCACACGTGACCTACACCATAGCCATATTGGAACTGCGTATGTACGTGAGTTTATTCTGTGGATAACTGTGTCGGTAGATCCACACACGCCACATGTAGGATCATCTGACAAGTTTATATGGTATTTTCTCTGCTGTGTATCTATGATGTTATTGCAAAAACGATATGCTTCCGATCTTAGATCTGAAGATACGTGTACGTCCGCTATCATTCTCCATGTCCTAGCCAATCGGATAGTCGGTACTTTATTTACAACTGCTGGCACAATGTCTACCGCTTTGAAAGCTCGTTGGTAAAGATTTCTTGCAGAAGCAACACTTCCTTCTGGTATGGACTGCAAAATGTGTATAAGCCTTTCTGTTGCGCTGCGATATGGGAGTGGCACACGACCAGCTTCTGACCCCAATTTTTTCTGCAGTGCAGCATATATATCGTCTTGACGTATAACTGTCGCAATCGCCGTCGAGTGGTATATCGCTTCGCATTTTATTGTATGGTTAGTTAGGCCAAGTCCCCCTTCTTGCACAGGAAGATACAATTGAGTCCGGGCCAACTTGAACATGTGCGACTTCCATAATAAGTGTCCAACATAGCTTAGAATTTTTGCATTATATCGTTGTGGTAGGGGAAGAATATGTGCCAGATACCATAGTTTCACGAGTAAAAAGGTATTTACTAAGGTAACTCGCTGCATGAGATTTGTTTTCCTAAAGTTCATTTCAATTTGACGAGTTCGAATCTGATTGACGACTAAGTTCCAGTTGTAATGCAACATACTATTTACGTCCGTCTGGAAATACACACCTAGTATTTTTAGTGTATCAGTTTTGCAGAATGGATGAACGTCATCAATCGACTCTCCATAAACACCTATATCCAACACTGCAGTTTTTGTCTTATTTACTCGCAAATTGGAAACACTAGTGTAAAGGTCCAGGCAATCTGCTACTATTTTTACTTCCCGTTCAGATCGAACAACACATGTAATATCGTCGGCGTAGGCAGTCATTTTAAAGAACATTTGTGAGACTTGAAAACCTCCTATTTGATCGCTAATCATTCTGCAGAGAGGTTCTATTGCAATAGTAAACAGGATCATAGACAATGGGCACCCTTGTCTGACGGAACTCCTTATCGGTATGGGTGGTGTAAGAAATCCATTGACCCATTATACGTGACCATATTCCCGTACACACCATCTTTACCCATTGTATTATTTCGTCCGGAAAATTAAGGTGAATCATGACTTGTATTAGGAACTGATGATCAACTCTGTCAAATGCCTTGTCCATATATATATTTACAAAGGCCATCTTACTGTTGCGTAACCTGGCAAGTAACTGTACACCGCGTAAAGCTTGCACTCCTTGTAAAATCGACCTCCCTGGAACCGTACATGTTTGGCCTTGGCCAATTATGTCTTTCAAACCTTTTTTCATACGCGATGCACAAAACCGTGTAATTATTTTATAATCAGCGCACAGGAGAGTTATAGGTCGGTAATCTGCCGACTTCGTGGGACACCTGGTTTTCGGTATGAGAACTATTAAACCTTCTTTATGAGACCTGCATAACTCCCCTTTGGCAAGCACGTCACGGACAACTTCACAATAGTCGGCACTAATAATGTCCCAGTACGTCTTATAAAATTCATATGGTATTCCGTCAGCACCAGGAGATTTATTGGATGGTAATTTCTGAACGATATTACTAATTTCCTCGTCTAAGCATGGCGTTGCCATTATCACCTTATTAATTTCACTTAGTTTCTGTTTTCAGACTTGTAATACTGTAGGAACCAACGCGTCGTCAGTGTTCTGTTTTGTGTAAAGCTGTTTGAAATAGTTACAAAGAATTGTCATTACTCCCTCCTGATTTTGAACCGTAGTACCGTTGTCATCTATAAGATGCGTGATCGCTTTTCGCCGTTTTTGGTGTTGTTCTTTTATGAGTGTAAACATACTATATTTCTCCTCCGCTAAAAGACTATTGTCATGAATCAGTATATTACGGTTTTTTAACTGTGCACTGTTTAAAGCCATAAGTTTAAGCTTCGTGTGTCTGATGTTTTCCATGACATTTTCTCCACTATAAGCGCGCTGGTGCAGTTCACGCAATAGGGTGTCATAAAAGTCTTTTGTTCCCCGTCGTTCCTCCGCTAATCGATATGCATGTCATTTAAACAATCTCATTACATTCGGTTTCACACACGTGTCCCACCATATCGCTACAGATTGGTACTGCGGTTTCTTTAAACGCCAACGCGCCCAACTATCCATTAAGTCCTCTTTCACTTCCATATTATGCAATAGGGACGTATTAAGACGCCAAGTTCCTCGTCCAATACGTGTGACGTCTGCAAATTTTTCGTATGTAAAGATCACTGCACAATGGTCACTAAAGGATACGGGGATGACATCATAACCTTGAACCTTAGACAGGTGTCGTGACTTCACGTAGAACCGATCAATGCGTGATCGGCTCTGTGATGTTACATACGTATAACGCGTTCCCTGATCGTCTGAGGCCACATCACTAATTTTAAGGCGATGTATTACGGCAAAAAACGCAGCGTTGGTCGGATAATAACCTCCTTGATGGTCGCAGGGTTGCACAATACAATTAAAGTCGCCACCAAAAATAATTTGGTTACAGTCCGCGTAAAATTTATTTCTTTCGCGTCTCGCCTGGGATCCTGATGGTGCATATACGTTGACCAGTGATACCTCATTAATTTTTCCCGACATGACGCGGCCTGATGGATAATAGTGCAACTCTTCTAGTTCGAGTCCGGCCCGTGTTATGATTGCCGTCCCTCTGCCATGGCTGCCAACATTTGTGTATACGTTAAATGAGTAAAACCATGCAAAGTCGTGCGCGTATGACGACTTCTTGTAAGAAAGCTATATCTACCGCCCGAGATCGTAATAGTGCTTCCAGCGACGCTATACGTACGGAGGTCGATACCCCGCATAAATTTAACGTGAAAATTGTCAACAACACCAACATTTATATCACAAATTGATTTTGTTATTCATCAGAAGTCTCTACCTGCACCTTGCTATTGGACCGACGTAGTTTTTCAATTACTTCTTTGGCGAGGTCAAGCGAATCTTGCCTATCCTTGTCATGTTGCGATAACACCTGTTTTTTTCGCATGGGACTTCTGCTGTTGGCCCTAGAGTCATATTCATATGGTCGTTTTGTATTGTGTTCATCATGTACCATTTCTGTATCGTCCTCCCAGGAGTCCCTCGACCCGCCAGTATTTGTTTTGGAGACATCCTGTGTATGTTGTGTCTGGCCATCTTTAGCAACAGCACTGGCACTACGCGTATCCGCCACAGTTTTTCGTTTCTCAGTCAACAACGAGTTTAGGTTAACTGATTTCTGAGTCGAAGTTTCCCCGATGGGTGTTTGAACAGGCCCTTTGTGTTCACGTGGTTTGAGGTCAGGGTACTCTATCCGTGACAGTTGTTGAAGTTGGTACTGTTAACGTGTTTTCTGGGTGACTGTCAGCTGTTTGTTGGGTGCGCGCGTCCTTGTCTTGCAATGTAGGACACGTTATGCGCTCGTGTGTAGTGGATTGGCAGTAACTACATGTTCTTGGTTGTCCCTGGTAGATAACTACGCCACGGTAGCTATCAATTGTGACGTACGAAGGAATGTCTTTTTTTATTTCCATTTTCGCAATTCGTACTTCCGTTTTTACGGCAAATTTGTATTTTTTACTCCCCACCTCATCGTGTAACGTAACGATTCGACCATAACTCTCTAACTCTGTGAAAAGTTTTTGATTATCCAACTCTATAGGCAAATTTAATATCCTAACCAGTTTTATGTTGTCAACAGCTTTTTCAATGCTGACGTGTATAATTTCCTGGTCTGCAGAGACAAAAGTTGACTCACCATTTGTGCGCCGTAATATCTCTTCGCACGGACCGGACGAGACGAATTTCAGAAATACACAGTTCTGGTGACCATCCAGTTGTATGGCGTCCAGTTGCTCTTCGGTGACGTTCAGAACAGCATCGATCCATTCATGGATTTCTAAGGCAGATGGCCGTTTTGCATACACAATGCGCAATGTATTAACTCGGATGTTCGACATTGTACAGTTATACAAGATTACGAGACTCAGACAAAATATCCGTAGCCACTCGTGTACGGAAACCTCCTCGTTTCACGCTTGAGCGACCAACCTCCGCGCACCGACACGATGTGCACCCGGCGGAGGCACACACGGAACTGAACCAACTGAGCCACGTGGCTACATATCACTTGAAAACATGTGAACTCATAATGATCTACTACCTAACATGCTACTTCAATTGCGTAAAATACCTAAGCGTTTGCACAATGCACAGTTTTAGCACTTCGAATATAATTTAAGATACAGTAAAATGCATCGCATACATCGGTAAAATATTATGATACTTAGTTAAAATGTGCATGTCGTAAATTTGCTCTTTTACAGGCATTACAGTAACATAAAAATACAACTTAAAACAATTCTGTAATTGCTTTGTAATATTAAAATGTATTATACCATGATAAGCTAAATAAAAAATTTACAAACTTTGAGAAGATTTGAACCAAGACATAACCACCTCTGTATTACGAAGCCAAAATGCAAATCCACACACGTAACTCTGCACATGTTATGTACAGACTAAAATAGTCATATTTAACAAATGTAACAGTGTATTTATGTTAACATTTTTTAATTTGTGTACGTATTATGTACGTGTTAAATTAAATTTAATAAGTACGGATGTGAAACATATTGTGCATATAATATTTACACGCATCAAGCCACCCTTCTCGTCCGCAATGTGGTTTATAATAAGTGAGATACTGAGTTTATAACTCTTTGCCGCACTTCAAACTATGACTCTAACGAAACACTAATGTTATTACGTCAAGCATGACGTTTAGAGAGCGGAGATTCATAAATACTGTGCCGATCTATAATAAACGTGACCTTCGCATTTTCGTCTGCCATGTTTGTTAACTAGAATTCCTGATCGTGAAACAGCTCTCGACATCATAGCACTCGAGAACTCCCGATCGGGATGAAACGAAAATCGAGAGTAACCGAGACACTACCTGTAACTTAGAATAACTAAAACCTGAAAATGTCCAAGAATCGTTTTTTCACGATCCGGAACTGAATCTCGACAAACTTAGAATCGGCCCCCTGGAGTGATGTGTGGGCAGTTGGTTTGTGGCAACTCGGAATCGTAAGCTGCATCGTGTAGTGGGTTGTTACAATAACATTGATGTGATTAGTGCTTCCCTCCACTCCGACCCCTTGTTATCTTTGTTGCAATTCCTCTAACAGAAAACAAGGAAAGACTGTAGACTACAAACGCACACTTCACTGTACATTGCATGCATTGTGCTACAAGTCTACATGGAAACGTACACCAACGCAGAAATGACAGATACGATTCAGCTTACGGTGAAGTGGAAGGTAATGCACGAGCTTCTGCACGATTGTATCACGAGAGATTCCCAGCGTGGAGGCAACCTCATCACGCGACCTTCACAACCGTCACCCAGCGACTGCGCGAAACAGGCACGTTCAAGACGCGAGGTAGCACTGGTCACCCGAGGAATGTACGTTCATCAAATGTGGATGTAGAAGTTATCAACGTTGTGCACGGAATGGAGGTGTCCCATTCAAATGTATGACATGTTATACACGAGCAACTGCTACATACCTAGCAGGCATTGTCACCAGCGGATTTTGCTCCTCGAAGTGCTTTATCACTATGGTTCTTGCGTCAGTACATAGAATATCCACACTTCATGTCCATCATATTGTTAACTGATGAAGCGACATGTACGTAAGATGGTTACTTCAACTGCAGGAACAGTCACATGTGGAACGACGTCAATCCTCATGCAACTGCCATAGTAGCGAACCAGGAACGGTTTTCTGTGAAGGCCTTGGCGGCCATTGTCGGTAATCATCTCATTGGGGCCCTACTTGATGCCGAGAAGTTTGAATGGACACATGCACGACGCATTCGTGCAACTGGCATTGCCAAAGTTCCTCCAGAATGTCCTGCTTGGCCAGCAAACTCTCCGGACCTTGACCTAATTGACTTTTACCTGTGGGGTTTCGTCAAGAATCTGGTGAATGACACACGCATAGAGTCAAAGGAATATCTGTTAGCTAGGATAATAGCTGTAAGTGACAACCGGGTGTTTTCGAAAGAGTACACCAGTTATTGATACGCCGACTAATGTCTAGCAATGAAATGGGATGCTGTCAATTTGAACACATGTTGTACAGAAATTTTATGACGGCTCAAAACGGCATGGCTAGTGCAGACTTCAATTTAATGTCACATTTTATTTCTTGTTAAATTGGGACAGTCACATCTAATCTGTTATTTATGCACCTCGCTAATGTATTACCATACACAATGTTATAGCACGCATTCCAATAAGGTGTAACACACATACAGTAATTCCTGCTTGCATACATGGTAGGCAATAGCATTTCTCTGTGAAATCAAACATTTAATGATTGCGTTAGACAGTTTTTGCAAGATACATTTATTTTTCTAAATTTTCCACCATTTAATTATGATTGATCAAATATAGCAACTTTTTAATGTCACATATTTTTTCAAAGAAGTAATGTTAATGCATCCCCCTTTCAATGCAATTGAAGTGTGCTTGACGTACAAATCCTTCACGTTACTATTGATTTATGTAAAACTATTTCATAATCAGAAATCTGTTTCTGTCAAACGAGAATTTCCTAAATATTACACAAATTGTTCAAATTTTCTCAACTTTTGGAATTGTCTGCAGCGCTTCCTGTGTGAGCTGGACCTTGGGTTCCCTGTACCAAACATTTTATTTTCACATCAGCAAATACCTGTTAAAATTTGTCGGTGTGTTTTAAATAGACATTATGTGTGTGTGCGTGTGTGTGCAGAGTGGAAATTCTAAATGATCTGAGTGCCAACAGATATATAATTTAGTTACATCAAAATTAACTATGTGCCGGTGCAGATTTTGCTGTCAGAGCTAAGTCCCATTAACTGTCTTAATAGTTTTTATGATCGTTGAAAGATTGATTGTCCCATATGAATGCATACTCTTGCATCGCTGTTTTTCTCTTTTACTCGAAAACATTTTTTTGCACTTATATAATTTAATTCCACTCTTGCAAACACGAACTGCCTTGCAATGTCCAACAACTAGTTCTCGACAATTCTATCTACATCTCGTGGTTGTGCTTCACTCTAGCGGCAAGGTATAGGAACTAGTAGCACCCCTCACGGCATCAGTATACCAAGCGATGTGTCGCTGGTCACATCTTGTGTTTCTAGCGATTATCTTGTAGTTATCGGCAATCAATTATTTTTAAAATTCAAATTCTGCAGGAAGCCTCTACCCCATTAAGCTTCTGTAGACTATCTCGTAGACGTGTTGAGATAGCAAGATTATTTCTGAAAAAGAATTTAACTTACGTAAATACTTTATAAGGTATTTCATGTTTTTTTTCTTAAAAATTCGACAGTTTAAGGGGTGGGAAGATGTAAAATGTTCCAGAAATACCGAAAATAAGATATGACCACGGATAAATCATTTAAAGTGTTACTTTTTATCGTCCTATGGCTGACGACCTATCTTGGCGTAGTTGTTTGGAATACTGGTAGGAGGTTCAGGTTTCGAATCCCGTGTAAGTAAGGGTGACAGGGTACTGCTGTGCTATCATAAATGAACGTATTGGTTGCAACTGGCAGAAGAGTTAATTTTCTATTGAAGTATACGATAACGTTATTAAATGTTTCAAGCGGTTCGGGAAAACGGGAGATCCCAGAGAAAAGTCAACTAACTGCGGCATCGTGCAGGCACGATTTTTACACGTGGAAATCCGGTTGACTCTGCCGGGAATAGAACTCGGATTAAAATAATGTTGGTAATTTTTAAAAGAATAGCGGCGAAGCCGCGGCATAACAGATTTCGATCTGTAGCCTACAACACAAAATACTACACAACAGCCTAGCTGCCGTACAGCACGGCATAGACAAGCCGTTCACTTACTTGAAAGCGTATTTCAGCATCTTTGTGAAGATGACAGTAGCCGAGCAGTCACAGTGAAGATGGGGCTCTGGAAAGGGGGGAAGCTTGAGTGACCCTGTATATATTGTGAACAGATAGGCATAACTAAAAAATTTACAGCAAAAAAAAAAAATCTGCAGGGATGTATTTTAGGGGCGTTACCAAAAAAAAAAGCGAACGGTTTCAGTAGTCTGAGAGCACATTGTCTTTTAGTCAAACTTTTATAGTATTTTAATTATACACGTTAACGTCAGTATAAATATAAAATTTGATTATACATAGAACACTTGCTATATTGTATTTGTTTATTTGATTTATTTTTACGTATACGCAAAAATGTTTACGGGGGTAGAAATTATATTTGTAATCCACAGTGAATTGTGGGGGCACTACATTGTACCCATGTACCCCCTGTTCCTTCGCCACTGAATGGAATGTGATTCCAGTCTACCCTCATATACTCCAGTCTATGTTTTAAGGGGAAAATGTTGGCCGGAGTGTTTTACTTAGACGACTTTGTTTTTTGTTTAAAATACGTTATTTCATAAACGGACATCAAACCACGATACAAAACTGCTGTTACGAAACCACGTACACACACAGTCCCGCATACTCTATTTTACTACTAAGTGGGTTGATTAGTATCTACCAATTTAATGTCAGGAAACTGGTCTTCTCTTCCTTCAAGACGTATCCGTACGCTTTTTGCTATATATTCAGAGGTTTTCGGTGGTTCTATTACAACCGGTTCTGCATGTCCGTTTTTATGTGGTCATTATGCTCTTTCGGCCAGACTGTCGTATGCAAATCCTGCCTTATTTTTCATAAGGACTTGCCCCACAAAGTTTGTCGGTCGAAATCAGACTCGTCCTGTACGCAAACATAAATGTAACTTACATTGGGAGACACTCATGAACATTAGAAAAACATCGTTCAATCAAAAACTCAAATAATGTTCGTCGATAAGTTCTAAAATTTTTAATACTCATTGTCTAAGGTGATTGATTATAAAGTTTTATACCATAATTCATGTTATTCGTGAGGGTTGTGGCACCAAAGGTAGAGACTGGAAATGTATAAATACATTAAGGGGTATTGAAAGGTACGACGTCGAGCGAACGACTGGAATATTCAATCGTCAATGAAATCTGAACTACTCATCAAAATTCGATGATTTTTTTTTGCCGAGTAGATATTTTATCAATGGACTTTTAGTTACCTATGTATAACTGTGCGTTTCTATGCTTTACTTTCGAGTAAAAAATTAAAACTTTTTTTTTTATTTAGAAAAATAAGGGCTTGATATCACAAAATCTACAAACATTTAAAACTTTTATAATTTTAATAGGATAATACCTAGACCACTTAGTGACAGAATTTTTAAAAATACTCCGCGTTTTGATTTGAAAATAACTTTAACATCCGCAATCATCTCGTGCAGAGATTTTCGGATGTTGAAATTATTTTAAAATCTAAACGCGAATATTTTTGAAATTTGGTTATTATGGAGGCCTTGATATTATCATATTAAAAATTATTAAAATGACAGTTTCCCATTATTGTAGATTTTGTGGTTTCAACACCCTCCCCCCTCCCCCGTTTTTTAAAAATCAGTTTTTAATTTTGTTCTCGAAAGTAAAGCACACTACTGCGTAGTGCTATGTAAATAACCGTCCGCTGATAAAATGTCTACTCGGCAAAAAATTTTCGAATATTAATGTGAAGTTCAGATTTTATTGACGAGTATACCAGTCGTCCGCGCGACATCTTACCTTTCCGTACCCCTTAAGAAACTGACATGTCATGCACGTTAAGTGTTTCAGGCTGCCTACCTCGCAGACATTCATACATCGACCAAGATGGCCTTCTTTTAATTCAGTTTTTGCACGCTGATTACTTACATGTCATGTCGAATCGCTATAGCGGATTGTCACGAAGTTCTAAGCAATTCGTAGAAACCAACCCCTATTTAACGTATGGCAGGGTACACTTTTTATAACGTTATTCTGTTGTGTATTGTCTTCACATAATTTACAAAATTACGCTTGTCATTTTATTGTGCATTTTGACGTTTCAAATCTGCATCTTTGAGGACATCTACCACCGTCATGATTTGTGAATCACATCAGGCCTAATATTGATTACATGTTTCCCTAATTATTTGTCTCCAAAATAACAATCCCGCCGAGTTAGCCCATACTAACGACTTAACCTTTATATTCTCCTGTGTACAATTACGTGAACCACGTTCAGTAAAACACGCAAGAGTTTTTTTTTTTTTTTTTTTTTTTCGAATTACAAAAAGAACGAAAAAAACGCGGGTCTTCGAACTGTACATCTTGTCTTGTTTCGCAATAAATCACAGTGTTACTAGCTTGTTGTTGAAGAGTGTGAGGTTAAGTTTCGAATAAAATATAGTTACAATTTTCTACTCACTGCTATAAAATGCCCCGAATAAAATTCACATCGCTCAAACAAATGGAGAGTTGTCAAAAGGCATCGTGCATTATTCATGAGAACATAGGCCGGTTATACGTTTCACTGAGTAGACGATAATAACCGTAAATACAACGAAAAGCTTGTTAACACGCTTTACATTTTAAATTTAGCGCTGGCGTTCATTACGTCGGGCATAATATTCACGCACATTATCCGTTATTTACCGAATAGGACATGAAGAGCAAAAAACACCGTTTTATGAACGGAAGCTTTGAATATCTAGTTTACGAATTTGTATTCGCCTTGAATGAATTTTCGACCGCGCGAATTACACGAAGGTGAGAGGAATAAAGTTTTAGACATTAGTTTTCATAGTACAGTATTCCAAAATCCAAAGAACGTATCGCAATTTAGGGGCTAGTAACCGAGTTACAAAAAAATGTGTACTGTTTAGAATAAGCAGTCGAAAATTTATCGGAATTGAGGTGTAGTGCGGCAACGTCATGTTATTTATTAATTTTTACATTCTGTTGTCTACGACTTCGCGTGGATTTCAACAAAATGCCTTTTTGAGTTGTGTAAAAGTTCATAAGTAAATCGTAAAAATATGTAGGCGACTTCTATTTTCAACGTTTTCAAAAACAAAAATTTCCCCAAAAAAATGTTGTTAATAAAAACCCATCATCTCAAATTTCACCTTACTAACGAAATTAACACTGTTACTAATTTTAAAACTAATAAATTACGATGAGAAGTAATTTTTTAATTTTCTGAAAAAAAAATTTCATAAAATATTTATTTTTATTCTAAATTGTGCGAAATTATGTTAAGTGTCATCAATGACCATTTTAGAAACAAATTATACTAATTTTGATGGCCCCTTGTCCCGTTTTGTGCACCCTCTCCCCTTTTTATTTTTATAATTAGATTTTTGTGAGAAACCCTCGCGAGTGCAGGCAGAACAGCTCACCAAATGAATAGTATATGAACGAGTACGTTACAAAATGACGAACATTCATTTTAAAAATACAAACTAGTTACTCGGCCGTGGCTATGTCCGCATGGAATTTTTTAAGGAAAAACTATAACGATAACGCTATTACTGTTTACTTCTATGTTTCGGTACGTTAAGGAGAAATACATATTTGTGATGTTGGTTGTTATGTTCCATAAATTACAACAGTGAAATTGTCGAAAACTATTTCGTAACAAGACTTGCACGTAGCTGCCAAATAAGTGAAGCTATCTTGTACTATTTAAGCTAGGTACACACTATCCTTAATTCTCTACTCAATTCCATACTTATTTCTGTTCATAAACATCGATAGCGATTTTATACAAGAATTATGTAGCAACATTTCTGAGTTGCGTACACACTATCACTGTTTACTAACAACTTTCGGTACATAAAATCCGGTACACACTATCCATAATTCAGTACAGAATTCTGTACCAAATTCGGTGCGAGTAGCACTGCAACAGTGTGTACAGCAACTACGTTGGTTCCATACAAAATTCCATACCTAATTTCACAGATAGAGCCCGTCCTAATTATTTTTTATCTTGGTATACCTTCACGCGCATGCGTAATGTACACTTTAAGGCATGGCAAATGTGAAATATGCAAGCAGGGTTGTCAACGCAGCTTAAATATAAATAAAATTATTGCTTCCTACTTGTCACACGCCTGCTGGAGTTATTAAAACTTATGATAGTTTAACTTATTTGGGAATCACATGCGTGTCTTGTTTGTGACATAGTTTTCGGGAAATCTGCAGTTATACATTATGGACTATGGCAACCACATTCCTGTAGTTAATGTTCTCAGCAGAGAGCTTTTACCTGTACAGCAATGTTCACCATCAGGGGTGGTAAATGAAACAGACTACTGGAAACTACCTGACAATGGGATCTGCCAATACCCGCTTAGCAGATCTAAATTGGTGAAGAGTTAGGGTTGGCCCTTATCCTTTCTGTGGGCTACCATGTTTACAGTCGGCAAGACCATGTGATGGGTGACAACATTTAGGGTGCAATAGCCTATGCAAAAATGGTGACTCTCCTACCTTGTTTGCGACCATCCCTCTTTTGTCACGTGACATCAGAGGGCGGGTACCTCAAGTTGTCTATTGAACCATGAATAGAGTTCATCTACGCCACTAACAATTTTATCACATTGCAAATTATATTAACTGTTGTGCGAGTTTCCTTGACACTCCTTACAATTGTCTACCGCATGGATCTCATATTTTTTGTTTTATATCTTTCAAGTATTTTCATAGGAGAGAAATTATTTTATCCTTTTTAGCCCATTTTTAAACAGTATAGCCTACATTTAATATATCTTCCTTGTCCTGGTCTCACAGCTTAGGCTGCCACTGGTTGTAAAGGTTTTGTAGCGTGTAGTGTTATTAACCTGGATCAATGCTTCCTTTTTAGGTTTTCTGTTCCTGAGTCACCACTATGAACATAAGAGAAAAAAGCATAGGGGAGAAGTAGAGTTCTATACTGTATAGTATTTAAAGGCAGTATTTGGGATAGTTATGTCTATGTTAGAGTGATACAAAGACATATCTTGAAGATTGCCGAAGTTCAGTCTCAACTCCGTGAAGTGGTGAAGTCCGAACAAGAACTGAAAGCTAAAAGAATTCTTTGGATCCAAATAGTTTACGTTTGAAACTATCTCCACTAAACATAAATACCAACATTTTGAGTAAGAAGAAGTCCCCCCCCCCCACCATATTTGTTGCACTCAACATAATGCAAATATTCATTCAATACTTACTGAATTGAAACAGAACCTCAAATTTATATCTTCACTTTTAAATACCTAACCAAAACAGTTATCACATTTCAAAAAACACAAACTTTCTGTCTGCCTGTTAGGGGCCAACAAGCAACAAATTTACTAGTTACAAAAGCACCTGACCAATCACCGTAAAACTTGGCACATGTGTAATATTTCACGGAGAAAGTTTTTATGCTATCCTTTTCACTTTAACTTGCCACTCGATGGTGCTGCAGTGCATCAACATCTATGCCATTCAACCGATTGCCATGGAAATGGGTATACATAAATATTTGAACACAGAATATTTTAGCAGTATACATATACATACATACACACACAAATGGATGTTGGTACGTATTTTGTACGTATGTACGAGATTGATTAACTACGACACCTGTGGTGGCACTGCTCCCCTTCACACACACATTCTGCAGTTCATTGCGCCCATGCCGACCACGTGCTCCCACAAATGCACCCTCGGTAATTCACCCGTAGAATTATATTAGATTTAACATGCCCTCAGCTAGCTGTAGTTTCAGTGGTAGAGTCACAAGTTCTTACCTCAGTGTCGTGGATACGGCTGCACAATGTTTATTGTATTCACAGATTCAATCTCAACAACACCATTACAGATCCCTGTACAACACACGCGGTGGGCTCTCACCTCAAGCCTACATATAATTTATACTGCAAAACGAAAAGTTGAATTCAGAACAATAGTATTATTTGCGCAGCCCGATGGCTCACGTTACAAGAAAACAGAATGCTATAGCCCTGATGTTAAAGGATCTCCATGGCATGTGCGCCCACGGGAGCTCTCCCCGCACACGTCTGATAACTTCGACATCCAGATAGCTAAGAAAGAAAACATCCAGGATGCTGGACTCCTAGCATCCTCCTCACTTCTCTCCGGAAGTGCCCAGAGATGGCGCACCACAGCACGATCTCCGTAGGTTAGCACTTTACCTACCGAGAGCATTCCTAAACTCATTGAAATGATTGTTCCATCTGAGAAAACACATTATCCCAGTCTCTACTGACACAACTCCGTCGTGCTCGGCGATCCTTGGGACTGTACATATCTCTGGGCAACTAACAAGAAGGAAAAGTTACAAGATGGCTTCCCCCTTCAATGAAAACAATAACAAATGATTCCACAAACACGATTACACTTTCCTTAGCCCTGAATGCTCTCGCCTGTCACACATTACACTCAATTGTTAACAGAAATTGCTCGTATTTATGGTTCAGCCCACCGCTCGTATTTATGGTTCAGCCCACCGCTCGTATTTATGGTTCAGCCCACCGCTCGTAAATTAATAGGTTTAACACATAAGTTATTGTGGAAATTACGTCTCGCTTAACTGAAAGTGTTCTGCTGTACGCCTGCCTTGGTCTACACCAACATTGAGGTGTTAAGTCCCGACTCTGCAACTTAGGTACTACTCGCATGTCTTTTCTTAATTCTAACACTCGGTGATCTCGACGTACTACATTCAGCAAGCCAGGTTTCCCAAGCACCGGGCGACATCTAACCTACACCCTTCCATTATAGCTAGTGCTCCATGAAGCATCTCGGGATCCCATTAGACCTATGCCGACGCCGAAAAACCACGTATAAGCGTATTTCAAAGTTACGGAAGTTCAGGGTTCCCACCAATTTGTTTCAGTAAATTTCCCTGAGTTTTCCCTGTTTTCCCTGTCAAATGATACATTTTCCCTGTACTTAAATTTAAAAAAAAAAACATGCAGTACACTAATTACGAAAAAAAAATTTTTTACGTAATATACAAATATACCTACACTACTAACATAACAATATTGCAAGCAAATTATTTCCATT
>PNEQ01039278.1:0-16423 GCA_003012365.1 Medauroidea extradentata | reverse complement strand
ATTAAGGGTTGTTATTTGTTGGAATCTGTTTAAATAGTTTGGTTGCAAATTTCATAGGTTTGGTAGTGACCTGGTCATTAAAACAATGGCCGTTTGTATCCTTCCGCAGGAGACATTGTATTTGTTAGTAGGTTTTGGTCTGAATAGATAATTTACCGTCAATCTAAGGTGGATTAATGTCCCAGAGTTAGGAGTTGGCAAATTTTAAATTCAAACTTATTAACTATTCATTTTAGAATAATATTTCATCAAGTAAAAGAGTTCCCGGAAGTCCTACAGGAAGGTGGCGGGCCGGGAGCTTGGCAGCGTGTCTTTTGTGGTTGAGGCGGCGTGGAGAGAGGGTCCGGTAGGCCATGTGCTGCTGGAACCCGGGAGATCCGCGGTCAAGTGATAGTGATCTGTAGAAATCCGAGCTGAACAGGACGTTTGCTTGTTTTGTCCTTAAGTTCTACCACGAACTGTCAAGTCCGTGCGTGAGAGGCGTACTCTCGTTTTTTTGTGTTACTGCGGCCGTGACCACGTGGGTGGTATATCATAACGAGGGAACTAACTTATTTTAATCACCCTGCTAGCCGACTCGTGACTCTGGGCAAGGTATTGTTTTGTAATTTGTTCTGGTAGCAACTGGTGTAAATTTAACTATTTAACTGAATCACCTTGCCAATAAAAATCCTACACGAAGAAAGTCGGCATTTTTCTATTAACCACCTGCATATCTACGACACCCACTGTTGCCCTTGTCTCTACCCTGAAGCTACGCCGCGGCCTCAACATTAACTGCAAAGGTGATGTAAACATGGACCTTTACAAAACATGCATTAGTCACTTGCAATACTAACATACATAAATATTAAAGCGTTTTACTATAAATAGGAAATAAGAATATAATCTATAAATTGCATCACTGTGATTATTACAATTGTTTCTCTCCTTCAGTAAGTTGGAGATGGTCTTTTAAATACTTAGTTAATACTTTTATACATTGTTCAGGACAAAGTGAGCATAAAAAATTTAACCTTTGAAAAATATTGCTAGCCATTACTGCAATGAATTCAATATTAACCATAGTTGCCTTACTCCTTGTATGATTGACAACCAACGAATTAGTGAGTATAGTTCTGTGTATTTTTCCTACTTTAATGCAGCAATACTAAAGTAAAATTAACTGAAAACGACATGTTCATATTGTATTGATAAATAAACTTTTCTTGTGAAACTATATAAGTTTATACTGACTGCACAATTTATCTTGCATGCACAAATATCAAATATTTTGGACGTGTCCAGAGCAGTTATACATTTCCCATTGTTAGCCTTTACAAGCGAAAAGAAAAAAATTGGCTGAAAATATAAATTTAGCAGGGCATTTCTTAATATTCACTTTTATCACAAACCATCTATAGTTAGTTTAAAGTTAGTTTCCAGTGGAATTTTTTATATTTGTTTAGTTTGGCTACAACTGGGTTCTTTCCTCAAGCAATGCGAGTGGTGCGTGACATTAGTTCCCCCTTTTTGTGCTCCCTGTTTTTACTATTCCCGTTCCCTGTTTCTTGTGAGTCCTCCTCCCCAGCCTTCCAGCCTGCCCTACTACTTCTGTGCATACGTCGGGTGGAGGGTGTGAGGTAGTTAGTGGCACAGCCTAAGGAGACTGATGAGAGGTGAGGCAGAAAGAAATTGGCAGACGGTCAGAGAGAACGGAGGGTGACTTTAAAACTTGGTAGGTGCGAAAGATGGTCGAACTGTGGTAGTGGCATTGTTTCTGTTAATTTTGTGGCCTCTGTAGTCACTCCCGTAAATAAAGCAATTTTTCCTTTTCAGCTGTTTCCCTTTGCAAAATAATGAATATATTATGGTTCCACCAATTACAGAAAATCGATTAAGTTTGTATCCATGCCCTGTTGTGACAAAAATTTTGATACATCTACTGGAACAGAAGTTATTGAGAAGAAACAGATAAATCCAAGGTGGCAGGGATCAATACCACTTAAGGCAAATGGCTTTAATTATTGGGTTTTTGCACAGTGTTGAAGTACGTGGATATAGGGTCGCATGCCCACTCAAAGACCAATTTTAAATTTAATGGTAATCTTGTGAATTACTGGAATAGTATTATTAGGGGTAACCAAATTGTTAATTTTTAATTTATAGTTCATGGGGATTTTAATATCTAAATATGTTGTCATTGGAAAGTTAACATAGACTGCTAGTTGTGAAACGCGACGTTGTTTGAAAAGGAGTGTATACAGTTATGGAATATGTAACAGATTATAGGTTAGAGAATTATAGTGATTTGTAATTGCAAAAAGGTATTTCCTCTTAATTTATTCTTGGAAGTTATCATAACAATGGATGGGATTGTTACAAAGTGATATGGTGAAGTGTATTGCTTTTGTAAGTTCTGTCCTAACCCAACCAATTTGCAATGGGAATGGATACGGATTTAATTCTGGCAACTGCTTTATCAGTTAATGTTTCACCCTATGTCAATGACATTGCAACCTTTCAGCACTGGACTTGCTTATAGTTGACCATGAAGCAGAGGAGAGCAAGGGGGAGCAAAGGGTGCACTCCTAAGAAATATTGCTTTTCTGTAAAACAAAAATACTCATGTTCAAAAACATAAAATGCTCAAGTGGAAATTTGCTTAAACACACATAAAAATACATTAATATATAAATCAAATAAAGCAGCTGTGTTTGATACAGTAATACTAGTTTTTAGCTATCAATTAAATTTGGCAGGTATTATAATATGTTCAAAAATTCAGAACTGGACCACAGACAAAATCACAAATTATACTTCTTACCTATTATGAACAAAAATATTTCCATGGTAAGGCTTGAAGGTTTTGGTGAGTCATTTACACGCCAATAATATATCATAAAATTGCAGTATGTGATCAAAACCAATATCCTGAAGTCCAAGCGTATTAAAAGCCATAGCACCACATTTGCTACTGCTAACAGGACATGTTGCACGTAACACCAGACTTGAGCTTCATGATCATCTGTGGGGAGAAAAAAAAACATTATTATTAATATGGAATGAATTTTAACATAACACTATAACACTAAACTACATGTCTACAGCATTTTATATTACATGAACATCACTAAAGACAACTTTAACAAATTGGATAAAACACTGATGGAATCCCTATCAATTAGGAAACCATTATTTATTATAATTACGGAAAATATCATCCTGACTGGCAACTTCCTCTTTAACGACCACTGTACAGTTGTGTAACCAGCACTAAAACTACTGCAAATAGCTCACAACTAAGTCATGTAT
This sequence comes from Medauroidea extradentata, assembly GCA_003012365.1. Lineage (NCBI taxonomy): Eukaryota > Metazoa > Arthropoda > Insecta > Phasmatodea > Phasmatidae > Medauroidea > Medauroidea extradentata. Next base: position 13,129 of record PNEQ01039278.1, on the reverse strand, counting down.
AAAAAAACACTGCAAATACCTAGTAAATAAGTTATACATAAAAAACACTGAATACTTTATGACTAAATTATTTATAAAAACACTGCAAATATAGTACGTTCTCATATTAAGGTGTACCAATTTACATTGATCTGAATTAACATCGCTATTCAAACAGTACCCAAGTTTCAATTTAAGTAATCACCAATTCAGAATAACATCATTTATGATGTTCCACAATGCCTCTTTGATTGTCTTTGTTTTGACCAAAATACAGTACATAAATCAAGGCCTATACAGTAGTTTTAAATTTTATTGTGCTACACAGTGTATGAAACACAAGTCACCCTATCTTACCATATGTGACGACACATGCCACCTGCCCACTTACGCTAGCGTGACAAGGAAGTTTCCTGTTCCCCTTTGTAGAACCCCTTGGCCCTTCAGTAACCGTGATAATATTGTGTTGGGCAGAGTTTCAATTGTTCCATTGTTAACTTCACACGATACGCATGTTTACAGTATCAGTTCACTATAATTTATGATTTTACTTTATGAGACAGCTTCTCAACAGACAAATTTTGTGTTATTAAAAAAAGAAAAGAACATCTGTCTCCTTATCCACGAAAATTAAAGTTCTGTGTTCTTTCTAGACAGGTGAGAGAGCTGTTGACGTATTAAAGTGTTACACTATCTAATTCAATGTTTTGTGAAGATCATTTTAAGGCCTTGCTCCCCATTTTATACTATATTTGCAATAATTATTTTTAAAGACTAAATGAGAACAGATATCAATAATTTGTTTAGCAGTTTTTTGGGTAAAATAGTTTTCACCACGATGGCTGTTTTTTTTACAACAGTGAATTGACCTTGGAGTCGTATAGCATGCGTAATGTGTTCTGCCATACACTTTGTAGTTTACAAGGGCACAATGTGATGATTAATAACGTGGCTGCTGATTCCACCAGCACGCATCTATCATTCTCTGGCTCTTTAGTCCACACAGTTGCGGCTGGCAAACAGCGTACAGATTACAGTACCGCTTATCACGTCTGACGCGGGTGTTTATACGACCATAGTGTTCTGTACTGCCTTTCTGCAGTAGTTTACTAGTGATATGTTATTGAAATGAAAGAAGTACAAAGCTATTATAAAAAATCTTCAATAACTTACCAACTACCCCACTATTCTTTCATTTCCAAAACAATACACCCAAAAAGTCTCAATTGCATAACTTACACCATTTTTAACAGTTGTCAAAGCACAATTATTAGCCTTACGCTCTCTCAGTAGATGACTCATTGTCAGTACTGATTGCCTGCGGACAGGCAGCCAGCAGTGTGCCTGCATATGGGGTGAGTCACACCGCCAAGCGGGAGACATTGTCAAGTCTCACGCTGCCGCTACCCCATCTCCGTGTGCTCGTAAACTTGTGCAAGGCAAGACTGTTTAGGAAAGATGACATGACAGCAAACAGATACATCGATAAAAATAACATGCGCTTGACATGCCTCAAGGCTGCTTCGTAAATGACATAAATTAAAATCTGTGAAGAGCTAAACCACTTTGTATCGTTACATATTAAATGCAGAATGTGGACATCATTCGCAACATTTTGGTTTCATACAACTTAATTAATTAATTTTACCGCAACATCTTACTGTTTTCTATAAAAGCAGGAATAAAAACAAACACCTAAATCTTAATGGCACATATTTATACTGCTTGTTAGAGATTCCAACTGTTAAAAGTGTTACTGTAACTGGTTAAAAAAACCCTGCCTAAAAGCAGGTAAGTAGTTTACTTGTTTCCCATGCTGTCATTTCTCTAGTTGTCAGTGATAAAGTCATGCTGTGGCATGTTCATCACAGTGGGTAGCTGGTATGACTCAATTTGTATTGATCAGGGTGGCTACAAACTGTTGGGAATATAATTCCCTGACTTTTCCCACCCAAATTGAAAATTTTCCCTGACCTAATAAATTTTTTCTAACCCAATTTTTTATGCTTTATAAAAGAAATCATTTTTTCTTTGTCCAATTCAATGCACTTTGCACATAGTACGAGTTTTAATGTACTACTAATGTAACATTTATGTTGTTTCTAAACCATTCTTGCGATGGGGCAAGTTGAAAATCAAATAAATATTATGGATAAACGCCATAGCAGCAAACTGTGAGTCAAAGAAAACCAGACAATACATGCAGACAAACAGAAAAGTAAACAACCGAAAGCATCCTTTCGCTTGTCTGCATGTATTATCCGGTTTTGTGTGACAAACCATTTGCTGTAACTATGTATGTCCAAAATACTTCTACGACTAGTAATATCTGCATGAAAAATACATGCCTCAGAAAACACTGATTGCATAGTAAACACACCAACAACATATTTTGTGTGCTCTATTTTTGCAAGTACATTAAGTATGCCTATAATATAAAAATTTGAACTGAAAGTTACAACTCTTAAGTACATTTTGATGGTAAGAAATTTACAGTAATCCCTAACTTATGGCTTCTCACAATCGTCAAATTAAAAGGCCTACTACATGAATAAAATATTTTTTTAAAAACTTCTTACCTCAGGAAACACAGATTCATTACATAGTTTACACAATGTAAACAATATACTTTGCGTACTCTAATCCTGCATGTTGAAATAAAATAATTAAATCAAAATTATAACAGACAGTTGCAACTAAAGTAATTCATTTAAATAAATGTCAAAAATTCAGAGTAATACAATTGTTACATTGGGAAATTAAATTTAAAATTTCATGCAGTACACAATTAAATTATGTGTGGAGAAAATTCTCATCCGATAATAAACATATTTCACGATTACTTACTACCTACAATCAAAAAGCCCAGTACTATACAAGATTACACAAAAAAAATCCTTGGAAAAATTTAATTTTTTGAGTATTGTAGAGGTACTCACTGAGAGATCCTGTGAAGTGTGCTTGCCACAAGCATGTAAAGTAGTACTTTAAACAGTTTTTTGTAACTCTACAACCTCCTAGCTCCCCCCCCCCTACACCACTGGGTTCCTCTTCTATCTCCAGCCACGTTAAGTTCTTCCCCCTTGACACCTCACCCATCTTATTCACAAGCAAGCACACACCGTTGCTCTAAAAATAGAATTCCGCCAGCCCATTTCATCCATCCCTTCTTTCCAATAGGCGACTGTGTGTTACAAATTAAAGTTGATGAAAACAACAAGAAAGAAAGAAAACAGCATGGGAGGATGCAAGTGTTTGCTTTCTCATGTTGTTCATGTTACAAAATATAGCTGTATCATTTTACAAGCCGGTAGCTGCTTTTCACACTAACGGAGATTAGCGCACGTAAAAAAAAAAGTCGACATGTTATCAGCCTTCGGCATCAGAAGGAAGCATCTGAGGGAGGGGAGGGGGGCCTAAGAGAGAGAGACGAGAGACATGCATTTAAAAAAAAAAAGCCGAAGGCGACAAGTTATCAGCCTTCTGCATCAGCAGGAAGTGTCGAGCAGTAAACAACTGAACAGATTACGGATAAAAGTGGTGTATGTGACGCAGCTGGCCCAGCTACTTATGGCTTTCTTCCCCGGGATTATGGTACCGTGATGTCCGATGAAAGGCACCAGCCAGACGCGTCTTCACGCTTGCCAGTCCGCGCTGCTCCATTCATGTAGGCCTCATTTAAACTGATTTTAACTATTGCTTTTCGATTTCCGAAAAAGGAGATGGGACGGGGAATTTTCCCTGACTATTCCCTAACCTTTTCAGGCCACTAAAATTCCCTGACTATTCCCGGTTTTCCCACCCTGTCGCCACCCTGTTGATTCAATTTAAACCACACTTTTCAGCAAGGTAACCCTGATGTAAACAGAGGACTTACTGTACCTTATGACTAAGTTAATTAAATTCTTTCCCAGTTTAAAATCCTAATATGTTTTTCATTTAACAATCCTGCTGTTGAAAAAATAATTTTCATTTGGTTCATATAGTGTAAAAAAACCTGTAAAAAGTTCATTTCTTGAAAATGCTTTATGTCTGAATAGTTTCAACAACAAAAACTACACCCAAGAAGGTTACCACAGTCGCAAAGTTCCGTAGTTGACAAAACTCATGTGTCACAATTTTACAATATTTTGTATATTCAACTAAACTCAAATGTCTCAGTTAAGAGTTAAAGAACACACACAATAACTGCACCTCAATGTCAGAGAGTGGACTGGTTAAATAAAATATCCAATTGTGTTTATAAATGCAACAATAATTAAAAACATAAGTATTCCAAAGCTCTCTTACTTGAAAGAACTAAATCCAGCACAAAACCATTTCACGTACCACTAATTCAAATTTGAAAATACAAATCTTTAAAAAAGTAAGTTTTGGTTATCTAAATGCTGAAGGAATAAAATTTTTAGGTTCATATGTAACCCTAAAAAAGGGGGCTTAGGCTTTATTTCAAGGGGAGGTATAATATCCATTTTTAATTTGTATATTTTTTTCTTTATAATTAATTTTTCAGATTAATTTCTGAAAATTTAACATTCTTAGAGAATTACATACATACAAATATAGTTTTCACACCTTACAAGTAGTTGTACGCTAATTCTGTTACAGCATCTAAAACTGTCCAAAAACATTACTTAATATTCTACTCTAGACGTTTCTACAGGGTAGACTAATACAGCCATTACATCAACAGTAACTGTAAATCAACCCTAGAGTCTTACCCTGTATTTACATTAACTTTTAATACTGAAACATAAATATCACTTATTCCTCAAAAACTAATAAATTTGAGTTGACGATGGTTTCAGCCTCATTAAGAGTAAAGCTAGTTAGGTGGTAGGCAATTTAAAGGTCAACCACACATTCAGACAGAGCCTGCTATGGACACTTGTTATTTAAGGTCCAAGGGGGAGGGTAGGGGCAGAGGGCTGCAAAGACGGTATTGACTCTTCCTCTTGCTACCTGCAAGTCAGCTGAGAACCACAGCTGTGAACATAACTTCTTTTCAATCGGCTGGCCACTAGACGGCACGGTCTGGTGAAGGAGATAAGATGGGATATGGGATTGGTTTTTCACTGTTCGGAAAGAATTTCCATATGTACATTACATTTTTTGTGCTGTAATATTAGGTATTATTCCAGCATTCATAAAAATTAGAATACAAATTGTTGTGTTGGTGTGGACACTGGTAAAATATAATTTCAATTTTAATATTGTATTCTGAATTCTTATCAAATCAAGTCATGGTCACAGATGGTTCATTAGTATTACACTACCTGAACATTCGATTATAGCAGGCCAGAAATTTTATTCCATAAATTTTGAGCAACTTGCTCCAATAAAAAATATTGTACAAATTTTCAGAAAAGCTTATGAAAATGTCCTATTGAACTAATTTGGACAAACAAAAAACTAACAGTGACTTACTTTTGATGCTTTAGTCACACTTCCATTCACGGTTAAATTTGAAACATTAGAAAATCAGTATACCACTAACCAATATTATCAGTATCAGTTTAATAACAGGAAATACTATATTAATTTTAAAAGGTTTAGAAATGGATATGAAAAGTCATATTTTACAAGATTCAAATTTGCTACTCACTGAAATCAAATATGTATTTGGGCAAGGAAAGAATATTTATCATTCTTATTTCTGCCTACTGCCTTATAAAGATTAGATGAAACATACCTCCTCTGAACTGTAACCCTTTATATGCCAGTGGTTACAGGGGCACAGTGGCAGGCTACAGTTTCTGTAATATTCAATTACATGTCGTTGAAAGGTTTCACATTTTGTGGTGATAAAAAAACAATAGCTGTTGGAACATTTAGATATATAACACAAGATTTTTCTCTAAATTGATTTACTATGGGAAGAGAGCTAGGCCTCTTCACCCTCTCTCCATTCCCACCTCCATCTGTCTTTTCACATACATACACACACACACACACAAAAGCAGTTAGGATAGATGTGTAATTTGAACAGCTTAGACGTCACTAAAAAAGTAGCATATCCTACCCACGATATTCAAAGTCAACAACATACTGAAAGTTAAAAAAATGTAAGAAGATTCTCAACCTTGATGATGTAATAATATTATTCGACATCTACAATAAAAAACCAAAATACAATTCAATAGAAGAAGGGAACGTTATTTATACTACTATAAGGTTAGTGACTATACTCAAACTAACAAATACACCTATGCGACATAGCTACCATCCATCAAAATCCTATATAAGCAGCAGTGGTAAACACATATGATACCCTGATGATGACAAGTACTCATCGTTTCAAATCATTCTAACGAACACATCAGGAATTTGCCAGCATAATATCTTACCATCACTGTGTGCAATGAACCAAATTTATAACCTGAAAAAAAGGGATAAATACCCAAATTTCGGTAAACCAATTCCTCATTATAGTAACACAAAGAATAACGGGAAATTCGTATTGCTCTAAGTTGTTTAGACAAACATATTAGGTAATGAGAGACGACTAAGAAGAGATCCCCCCTGTTGAAGGCGAGTGCTCTAACTACTCTGCTACAGCAGCTCTGAAAGTCACACTTTTACGGGAATATTCATGGCAAAAAAACCAACCAAATTTAGAATCACCTTGATATGGATGTGAAAACTTACAACACTAAAGACCATCTAGCACCTCGTGAGACTTAGCAGAAGTAACATACACAGAAATAACCTGTCCAATAAATTTTACTACAGTTAGATCATACTTTTATGCTCTACTGAGCCACTCCAGGTTCTGGCATTCGGAAAATAAATGTTCACCATCGAGTCAGAATTGTGCAGTGTGTTTGACTGGTGGCCCTATAGCATGCATGCCACACCATTTGTCTATCTTTGTTAGCTGATCATCCAGCTTATTTACAGTGTTCAAAATTAGTTTTACATGAATTTCTATTAGTATTTTTCTGGCATATTCAAAAAATGTCCAAAAAGAGAAACTGATAATCTTGAGTTTATAAATATAGCTTCTATTCCATAACTTTCATTATTTACTAGGTACACCTTTGTTTCCATAAAACTATGACTAACATATACATATCCAAGATAATTTATAATACATGTCTCTGTTTTCAGTTAATGCTACAATCTAGCATAGATTTTATTGACAAACATCTGATTGCATGTTACGTAAAAATAGATGGCGATCGTCTGAAGTAAATATACCAGTATGTAATTGTTATGATGGAAGTAGTTTATGCAAGTGCAGTGTTTCTTTGAAAGTTTTTAAAATTAAGTGGATAGTATAAGAAATACAGGAATATATTCTGTTTTAGTTGTCACATAGTTAAAGTGCAAAAAGGTAAATACTATTCACAACTTGGGAATTCGTATGCATATTAATTTACCACCAAATAAATTTTAAAAATATATTCCAAAAATACTCAACTTGATTAAAACAACATATTAGTTACCTATTTTAGTTGTTACAAGTGTTGCCTGCCCAAAACAGTTTGATTACATTTTACTGTTGCATGAATGTATTACTCTTTTGAATGAACCAGTAAGTTATTTTATCCGCTCCATTTCCATTTTCTTTTATAATTTTCCATGATCAAAGTCATTCTGAGCTGATACAGACACACTGAAATAAGAAATATGATTAAATAAAGAGTTTATGAGAGATGAAAATAAAAAGACACTCAATAAATGAGAGTAGTGGAAGTATTCTACAATGACCTGTACTGCTAAATAACCCTGGCAGCTGAAAAAAAAAAACACTTTATGTGAGATAGGAACCCAAGACCTTCTGAGCCTAGCACAGGTCCACTTACTCTACAACACCACATCAATATTTTCTATGATTTTCAATTATTATAAAACACCTAAATAATGTCTTATTCAGAAATAATTAATTCCGTTGACTTTACAACAGTTTGTGATAACATAACGTTTTACTTATTTTTCTTATTTTTGTAAACTTTGAATTAAAACAGGAAATGTAAGTGGTTCAAAAATGTTGAAAGTTATCAATGCAGTGATAAATAACTCGGGATTCGCAATTTGATGTACAATTCAAATTGCTAATTCCATCAGTGAAACTTGTATATAAAATCTGAATTATGTATTTTATCACTTTGTTTTCACAATTATTGTCTTGCAACGTAAGATAATCATAGAAAATGCCTCTCTAATAGAAATATGATTTATGAAGATTTTTCTTCTTTAAATAAGCTGAAAAAAATTCTAATGACAAATTTTAAAGCAGGTACAGAAGATTTAGAACAATTTGAATCTGAAGATTTATCCGTTTGTGCAGGAAAGATTGAGATCTAAAATATATAGTGAGTCCTCGGATTACGTCTGGGTTACGTTTCTGAAAACTGCGACGTAAATAGAAACAACACAAAATGAGTCAAGCCTGACGCCCACTGCCTACAGTCGGTCGGAAGCACGCGCACACAATATTATCACTTCCCCCCCCCCCTGTTGAAATCGCCAGCTGCGTTTGCCGCCAGTAAGACCATCACATGATCCTTTGAATCTTTGAAACCAGGTGCAATTCTTTTTTCTTTGACGATATAGGTGCTCGCTGGGATTTTTTTACTACCTCACTGTAAAAAAAAAAAAGACTTTGTTTTGAATCAGGGCAAAATGTACACGAAAATCGTGCTGGTTCCTTGTTTCGATCCACACAGCAAGCATCTTCTCCATTGCACTATGACGTGAATAACTAGTCTTTGTAGCATTGACAGATGGCATGTTAAGCAAGCTACTCATAATTGGACGACATTAAGCTGAAAGGAACCAACCCACAGTTAACTGGAACTGAGATATTCAAGGTTAAAGTTTTGTGTGTATCTAAACCTTATATTAACAATTTTTCCCGGGCTCTTACTTTCCGTCAAATGTCAAGATTTCGTACTTCTTCTTTTTCTAAGACGTACTTCGGACCTTCTTCTTCTACGTGGCTTGATTATCTCCAAATTCATTAATTTGTGGGATAGTTTTTTTCTACTTAATGTCGTCCATTTATGTCAGTGTTTGCTCGAAATGTACGAACTGCGGTAGGCTGTAGTGCTAACGCTTTACTAATGTCAATTGACCTCTCGCCTGAATCAAAACATCGCCAAAATCGCATTTTCGTGGCTAACGAGACAGATGTTCTTATTTTTTTTTAAATAACGAACTTCTAAGATAAGATCGACTGTTTCGAACTTATTACGTAAAGTAAAAAAGCATTAACTGCAGTGAGCTGATACCGTACTGAAGCACGTTTAAAGCGCAGTAATGCAAACTGAAAGAGTGGCACGTTTATAAGGCTGTCATTACGAGGACTTCACGTTCATGTATCTCTTACATCTTTATCATGTTCATGTGTACGCAATACGTAATTAATTGAGGTGCCATATTACGATCCTTCACGTAAGCTGCAAGCAGGCAATGAAAAACATTGTGAGAGAGCCTTTAAATTATTAGTCAAAGATAATATGACACAATAGAAGACATTAACTCCTCCGAAATGTGATTGGTCCAGGCGATCACATGATATAATTTCATGTATCACTTTAACTTGAAAGCTTGACATCAAAAAGCATTTCATTACGTGAATGTAAGTATAAAGTGGGGCGATTGTGATAGGGCCCGTTCAAATGCGCTTGTCAAGATGTTTCCTCTTTACATGAAAGTTAAATTGAAGTTTATGTGAAGGCATCGTAATCCCGGCCTCCGCTGCCCAACGCAATGTCATCACAGTGACTGAAGCAGGGCCAAGGGCCATTTGGAGAGGGGAACAGGAACCTGCTGCGTCGTCTCGAGCTGGAGATAAGGCTTTGTCGCACTTGCAATGTGGGTGGGCGAGTAGTATTGCATCACCGCGTGGAGCGCAGGAAGCATTTGTTGCAGCGTATTATAATACAGGGCAATGCGCATGTAGCTTGCGCTACGTAGCACAAATAAAACGCAAAACTGCCGTACATAATATGACGATTTATGTACAGTGATATCTCAAAAATACAAAGCACGGGAATCTTAAACAACGTTATTCTGAATCGGCGACTACTTAAAATGAAACATAGGTACTCAAATATTAGCGACGTTAATCCGAAACAACATAAATCGGTACGATGTAAATCAGGGACTTACTGTATATATATTTGCTACGCTTAGTTCTTACATGCACATACTGCTTGACAGACCTCAGTGTAGGCTCGGATAAGAGAGGTAAGAGCGCTAGTGTTTCAAGGATGCTGTGTGAAAGCAGTGGAAGGGAATGTCTTGGAACCTTCCTCATCCATTCCATTCATATTGTAAGCGACCACCTGTAGTAGGTCAAATAGGTCTGAGCAACCCACGAAATAAAGGTTTTTTATCAGGAATAATTCTGGGAAAAACTTAAGTTTTGGTGGTTGGTAGAAACTAATAGCGATACTTATTCCCAAATGTCCCCACCTTTCGTGATTTTCACCTGACAACTACTGAAATGTTTAACCACCAACTTTTACAAAATGGTTCATATTTCTGTAACCAACCGATGTAACAGGAAAATTTTTTTTATCTTTGATTTCTTAGAATATGTTCCACAAAATAAAAACTAAAGAAAAATTATTGAATTAATCAGTTTAACAGTCACATTGTGCAAACAACTTTCACAAATTAACGCATAAAATAAAAAATCACAAGAAATAACACACATATTTGTGATGCAAGTAAACAAAAAGCATAGCATGTTAACATTCAAAATCATATGACATATGTATCATAAAATAAATGTTAATTAAACTTGTAAACAAAAATACATGTCATTACCTTCAATTACATACGATAATAATGATCAATTAATATCAAGAAAAAACTAATTAATTGAGATGCTATAGCAGAGCAATGTCTGGGGACAGTACCTATTAATAGGGCATACACAATTGCTGTCAACTTTCTGTTAAAAGCCAAGTATACAATTGGTAGTATGTTTGTTCTACGAAAATGTACTTTCAAGTAAGCCTAATATCTATTGCTTTTATGTTTTTTGGACATATCTACTGATATGCCACTATATCCTCTCTTTGCAAACAAACACCCATTCCTGACACACAGTTGTTGTCAATTCAGTGTTTACTACTTTGCTACTATGTATTTTGTATATCACAATAATATACCTTGTAGATGCATGACGCAAAACGACACCACATGGACAACAACTACACACCAGTTGTCACTTTTCGGCTGACAAAACTGTATGCAGTGCTTGTCACAACGGCCAAGCTACTTCCTTGCTATTGGCTGGGAGGGTATAGCAGGAAAAAGGAGAGTAGGAGAGTGGCTGTAGTTCACATATTTTCCGAGGACACACTTAGGATTGTCGAAAAGAACCAAGTGTTTTTTTTTTTTTTCATGACGATCAACAATTTATTAGGTTCAAACTGTTATCATACTTAAATTTTTCTGCTCTCGAATTCTTGAAACATTAGTTTCTTCTGACATGTCAGTACATAAATTTACTTCTTTTTTCCAAGTTTCCCATGCTTGTTATTATCCTACGAAAAATAAATAACTGGTTTGTTCAACTTATTTATAATGTTTCCAAATCTCCCTCTTGATTCCAAGCCCAATTTTCATTCGTAATTTTGTACAGACATGGTTGAGAAGTAATGTTAGCAAACACAGGCCATGTCTTCAAAAAACTAAAAAGAAACAGTACTGTCCACAGACCTTGTCCCTTGCCATGTGCAATGACAAGGTACCCACTATTCAAGGTTTCTTCTATTAAACAAACCCTTGTAATCCCTCACAGACTTCCTGATGTGAGCCCTCCATCTACTTCGGAGCCGCCAGAGCAAAAAGTTTCCCAAACTGCCATCTCACGCACCTTCCAGTTCCAGATAACTAAACGTTGATCTGACAGACTGCACAACTAAACGCATTCATACCAGATTTTGTATGTTTTTTTTAAGCTTTACGTATTTCCCATGCAGGGGTGTCATACCTCATTCGATTCTCACACCATTATCATGTGACATATTAAAGACATATATCTTTAATGGGCGGATTGTAGTTGGCATTTTTCGGGCAAATTCAGTGTAATCCACACATCCATTTAGTCACAATGCTAATTTTCGGGCATTTATTATTTTTATTTTTTTTTCATCTCATCCATACTCGAAATAGGTGGTAAAGTTATTTTGGCTTGTAATTTTAAAGAGTATTCAGTTCTTGGGAAGTCTTTGCTTTAGGGTCATTCCATGTGAAATCAGCAAATTTTTAATTTTTTGGTTGCTTGACTATTTTGTATTATTTTTATAATTTAACTACGGTTACTATCATGTTCCAATAGGCGAAAACCATTTTCATTAAAATTTTATCTCTCACCGTATTGGATATAGGCCCTTTTATGAGGTGGCCCGCGCAGCAAAATCAGCTGTTGCAGCCATCTACAAAATAATCAATATTTAATTTCCCATTAAAGTTATGTAATTTCCGTTTCTACCAACTTGCAGATAAGGGTTCACGCTTTCTTGTGATTACTATAAACACAACTTTCTTACGTACTAAACTTTTATCACAAGGGCTTAAATTTTGGGTTTTAGAAGCTTAAAAAAGGCATTTTTAACACCTTGTAACTCAAAAAGGGCTATAAACCATACACTTATATATTTTTTTATTAACACCCTGGGTACCCCTCTTTGACTACATGCATTCAAACCACCGTGTTTTTTTACCCTAGTAGTGATATAAATTTTAAAAAATCAAATATTTTCAAAAATTGCCAACTTTCCAGTCATATAAACTAAAAAGGGCTGAATGGAAAATTGTTTTGCTTTGCAGGTATAAACTCCTGTTGGTATGTAACCAATCCCCACAGAAAAAGTTTTGTGGTTCAAACTGGTTAAAAAGTTATGAACACTCAAATATCTTCAAAAATCACTTCAGGCTTTCAGAAGTTAAAAAATAACCATTACTTATATCATGTGTCGTACAAAAGTCTTTAAACATCAAACATTTGTATGTTTTGTATTAGTAGCTTGAGAAATAGTCTTTCACCTTGCACACTTAATTTATCATTATTTTACACACTTTATGAAAAAAAAAATTCTCAAAATTGAAACACTTGCAGTTATCAAAAAAAGTTATACATTTTTTAATTTGTTAAGTTCAAAATGTAACTTATTAATCAATCTAA
>PNEQ01039277.1:0-16423 GCA_003012365.1 Medauroidea extradentata | reverse complement strand
GTGGTCCTCGCTTAATATCTTTAAATTGTACCCAGGCGTGTGTAAGGTGGTCCTTGCTTGATATCTTTAAATTGTACCCAAGCGTATGTAAGGTGGTCCTCGCTTGATATCTTTAAATTGTACCCAGGCGTGTGTAAGGTGGTCCTCGCTTGATATCTTTAAATTGTACCCAGGCGTGTGTAAGGTGGTCCTCACACACAGATGTACAGGTAACATGTAGATGCGAGTGTGCACCAGTTTAAAATTTCAAATAATGCTTCCTGATTGGCTGCTGGAAATGGTCCTCGTTTGGTGTACAGGATACTGGTAGTTAATTTACATCAGGTACTCGCAAAGTATGTTAAATTTCAAGAGTGTGCAACTTTAAGATGTGTGTAAAGAGGTTCTCACTTGAACTGCACAGATTGGAAGAAGTGTGTATGCAAGTCGACTAGAATACCGTCTGGTGGAAAACTGCTGAACTACAAATCCAGCATTTGAACAACAAAATGAGGACCGTCTAGAAATACAATGTCCTATATATTTATGAATTCAGAATAGCCGGTAGAATACGAATATGAGGACCGTTCCTTATGAGGACCGGCACCCGGTCCTCGCAAGAAAAAATGTCCTCACAGCGCCGCTCAGCAAACTGGCGAATGTCCTCACAAGGTAGCTTATGCCCACTCACATATATATTATACGTATATATATATATACACATAGCTATATATATGTATATGTATATACACACACAGGAGTGTTACGAAATTATGTTGGGTAATATTGTTAAAATTGTGTTCCCATATATCAACGGAAGTATTTCAATATATTTTCACGAAACAGATATGTACTGACGTTAACAGACATGTATTGTAACAATTTTTTATCATTTTCTGTATTTACTAGTTGTAGCAGGGTAAGTGTGCCATACTGTGTGTAGGTTAAAAAGCTGTACTATTTAGGAAGTTTTTTTTACAGTGAACTGCATATTATAGAATAATAAAACGCTATTTTCAAATAAATTGTACGAATTAAGCTCTACCGTCATACCACTGACGTAAAAGGTCAAAAATATTTGAGTTGTGAGAGTCTTCTACGCTTCTGCTGAAGACACGTGTGAATAAGACAGCTCACCAGACTGTCTCAAAAGAACAAGCTAAAGTTTAAACTTGCGAAGAAACGCGCACAATAAATTCTTGGTCGCACTAGGGATGGAAAACTTCCCTTTGCTGGTTGCTCTTTTTTTTTTTTTTCGCAAACGCTGGACAACGCGTTCAGTACTTTATTTATTGGGCAATGTCCATGTAGCGTATAAGATATGATTGCAAAAAAGACACTTTACTGGGGTGGTGAAATTTAAAGCTGCGCTACTCGCTACAATATAAGGGCAGAGGATAAAATGGGGTCCATATCGTGCAACAGAAATGTTGGGGTAAAGCGTCGACTCGTAACAGTAGACAGAAAATCTTGGTTTGTCTAAAATATGTTAAAACTCTTAAGTTCGCTAAAAAAAATAGTAGGGATGGTAGTCAAGGAATAGCAAGTTACCTAATATTTAATTTATATCACAAAGAGCTTAAGAAACATTTACTCAGCAGTTTCTTTATTGTATGTCATTTATATTCAATTTTTATCTTGTTGACATTTTATATGCTTATGAAATCAACGGAGAAAATAAACTAGGTATCTAAGTTACGTACTACTGCGAGATTTTTTCTCATTCTTAACCAAATGTCTAATCATTGAATGTAGCCTATGTATGCAGAGGATATTGTGTTGTTAATTTTGAAGATCGCCTGTTTCTTTACTTGGGTTTTCTTTGATTTATTTCAGGGAAGGAAGCTAAATACATTTTCTAAAGAAGATCTTGTTCATATATTTTCCCAGCTCGTTGTATTTGCCATTGTAAGAAACGTGTACAAGGTAACATTATTTATTTTGTCCGAAATCTTCAATATCTGCGTTTAAATGCACGCAAACCTCAAAGTGTTCGGAACGGGTTTGCAGTGTCATTAAGACGTATTTTTATGATATGGCCAAGCAGGCCGGACGAGAGATGTTCCGGATGCAATTAGCCCAGCGTTGGGAAATCAAAGAAGACAGCAATTCATCTCGCGCCCTCTCGCAGTGGCGCAAGATCTTTGCAAAGCGAATAAACGCTACAAAATAAATTAGTCCAAGAATAATAAGTTAATTCTATGACCGCAAATCGGTGAATAATCAGAACTACATATCTGAAACAATAAATATTTGAGTGTGTTTAGGGGAAAGAGCTAGAAAGAGATAGAGATAGAGAGAGAGAGTAATACGAAGAGCGAAAAGGCCTTTATTACTTAACTAAAACGCTGCAAATCAAAAGTAAATATCGAATAACCAACGTTAATTAATATGGTTTTCTTTGTTATTTTAACTCATATTATTATAATACATTTTTACAAGTTTATCATAAAACAAACAATACCACTCCAATGCATGGCATCATAAGCAAGATAGTTTGTTAAAATCGATACTAACAAACTACAGAAAGAGAAGATAGTTTAATTATTTATTTCTCTATAACATTTAAAGCCGCCTCACGCACTATAAATATTATTTGATAGCATACATGTTTTGCATTTGTAATTAAATTTTCTCACCGTTCATTGATGAGCTACCAGTTTAAAATTATTTAGAAATTTAATATGTAACATATTAAAGCATTCGTATTTATTGCCGTCCTTTTAGTTTTCTTTGTGTCGTTTCCATTTATTATCTGGGAATTAATGGCATCAGGTGTGACACCTGGGGCTACTAGGCGAGAATGAGCGTGTGTTGGTTATTGCTGTATTTAGTAGCAAGGAAAGTCCATTGATAAACCGACATTCATAGAAAAGAGGTATTCTGCATAAATAAATAACATAATTACTTGAATTGAGGATTAAATACTGCACCGCGTAGGTGTTTTAAAGTCTAGCGATATTTGCAACGAAAATAACAGCTTTGTCAATATCGTGTACTGAACGGAAGATAATTCTTAATTACCTAGTAATTTAGTAGCTTAATTGGAACATTGCTGATTACATAATAAGTAGCAAGGAATGTTACTTAGTTACAAATAAATTGTTCTTACCACTAAATGCGTCATAATACGGTTACAATTTTTATAAAAATTAAATACTCACCCTATTCTAATCATAAAGAAATTCATGAGAACTATACGATGCTATCCTTGCTTGGTCAAAACATAATAGTATTCAATTCGCATATTATCGCCTTATATTGGTATTTAAATTCGATCACATTCTACCCACAGGTTAAACCTTGCGACTTTTTAGGGTTATTTGTTTTAATTACTGTATGGATTTTCATATGCCTGGACAAAACCCTTGCGTACAGAGTAAAAAAATTTCAAAATGCGTGCTTAAGGTTTTATATCAATACAAATAAAACCTGCGCACGTCAGTCTAGGGCTTGGAAAAGTAAATTGGATGAACATGGACCGCAGAAGATTTCACTTTTCCATGTCATCGCACTCATAAATAAATACGATACAATTGTCGAGAAAACCAATATACTTAATTGAGAAACTGCCTAGCACTCCCAACTGTATAAGCACAACACGCCAAACAAACATATGTGGGCGATCCCACGTCTTTACGTCGAAGTAGAAAAAATATTTCAGTTATTGTGTCTCTGCTTTGTGGAATGGCCTGTCAGGGGGGTTGAAGAACACCGACTCTATTGAAATATTCATGAAGATGTAATAGTCCCCGTCAATGTCAGAACAACTTGTTGATCTGTTATGCAAAAGTGCGTTGATCCTTGTGTTAAAAAGTAAATTCTATTTTTATCCGTTTCTGTATTTTTGTACACTTTACTTTAATCTACCAACTTTTTTTCATTTAAAAATTTTTAAATAGTAATGACCTTAATGTAAGGGCAGATTTATATTATATTGCAACCTCAATTCTTATATTTTCGTAAAATAATAAAATGTATTATATGTACTTTATAAGATACGCAAATTTGTAAAACGTCATGTGGCTGAATATGTCGTGTATGAATAAATAAATACTAAACCTGATTATGTAATGTGTCAATGTGTCAACTGAAACACTTTCTTAGGTACAATGTCGATTATGAGTGGAAGCTGAACATCTCGTCAACTTCGAAATCATTAAAGAAAGAACATACAGAAAGTCATAATCAAGGAACCAAATTGGAATTGCAAGTTTCCTGTATTAATGAATTTGGAAATTCTCCTATATGCTAGTCCATTGTTTTATCAGAACGCTTCCATTCTTTGCTTACTTTCATAAACCAGACGGATCGCAGTATACAGTACATTACACAATAAACTTGTTATCAAGATATGTCACATTTCTTACTGTCAGTAAATTTTTCTATACTACATTTTACTGTAAATATTGCCTCGGGATTAAAGCTATACGGTAATTTCATTGAACCCAAAAGCTTACGTCTGAGGCCCACAGAAATTCACTGTATTCTGTTATGGCCGTCGGGACATGACTTAGGCGCCCACCTGGTACACGTTTTAAATCCGTTGCAGCGTGTTCTGAATTCCGTTTCATCTCAAATAGAATTGTTCTTTGTGTACCCAGTATGCTGAATTTGCGAAAAGAAAATACACTACACAAGTATGGCATGCACTCTTAATACGCCTGCACATTATAATGACGGCGGTGATGCTCTTGAAGAAGAGATTCAAAATATGTCCTTTTCAGACAACCGTATGTCAAAATGTACTAATAAGATCCATACGAAACAAGTATAAAAGGGCATAGCTAAAGACTGTACACCAATAAAGTATGTGGTGAACAATTTAGAGGAGAGTATTAAAAAAAAGGCTAAACATCATACGGTGTCTTTAGAACGTTTGGGAGTATTTTAGAAGTACACACACAAACACAGAACGCTCTCTTCAGAAGACGTGCTTTATGTCGTATCATAATAAACTAAGAAGATAGTGAAAAATTAAAACTTTAATTACTGAGTTTACATTTTGATGTTATAGATCGAAACCATATTGTGTATTTAACTGTTAGTTTTTGTAACAAAATTGTTTTACATTTTTTACACCCCCTATAGGAAAATCATTTAAAATTTGATTTCATGTAATAACCTCAAGACATTACTACCATCGATCGCCTTCGTAACTGTAATGTGTAGCTGCCGTAACAAATATTTCTTAGGGACTGTAAATAACTAATTTCAAAAAATTCATAAATACACACTACACAACTTAAAATTTGTTGATAAATGAAATGTGTGCTGTAGCACAACTTTAAAAATAAAATGTGCATGTCACATCATCTTGCAAGACTGTTCCCTGCTAGACGGGGCATTTGAAATACGTGTCGCTGTCAACCCTTGCTTTCGTGCACCGCCAGGCCATGAAAGTGTTCACTTGACCGTGAATATCACATGCGTCACTGATCACGTGCATAAGCACGACCACAGCCCGGAAGCGGCTGGCTGAGCGGGGAGCCGCAGATGGGGGTCCATTAATCTCGCTCGCCAGACCCAGGTGGCGTTGTACGCGCAGGCAACAGACACGTGGGCGCGACCTGGTCTGCGTTGACCCTGGGGCCCTCAACCTTCAGTGCAGAAAAACAAACAGCTGCGGCCAGGGTTAATAGATCAGTGACCCCTAACAACCCTTCCCCACTCCCGAGATATTTCCACGACCACCCTTTTGCCGGAGTAGGAGAGGGGTACAGGTGGCGCGGTTACGCCCCGCTGCCCCCGGCAGTCCGGCAGCCCGCATTGCCGCAGTTGTAGGAGGCGACACGAGGCCGCTAATGGCGCCGGAGGGCCTCCAAGCCTCGAACGCTATTGTTTGTTCGCAGCGTAACCACGTGCGTCGCCTGGAGGCGTCTCGCTACTTCGGCGCACAGCGTACATTACCTGAACTTGGCAGTTAACACAGCTTTCAAACGAGCAGAGATACTCCATCGAAGACGCACTTGAGCATGCCAACGGCGAAGTATTCAACGGCAGAAATTTCCACACTACAGATTTCCTTTCCTACGCGATGCACGCATATGCAAGTACTAAGATAGAAAAGTGTGATTTAATGTTTCATGAAACATATAAATTTCTTATTTACTACATAGCGATATTTACAGGCGCAGAAAAATGAAATATCAATTACTTTGCTTACAATTCCTAAGACCTCACCAACAATTGGGAAAAAAATGCTACATATTCATGGAAAGAATTTGTCGTTAAAATGGTTGGTGATGATTTTTAAGACTGGGTAGAGTTAATAAACAGTGAAGTGTAGGCTTCATGGAGGAGTCAACAACTATAAGTAAGCAAATTGAAAAAAGAAATTTATAATAATTTGTAAAGATATTATGCAAAGACGACTTTTTTATGTTTAACGGAGAATTTATTAATACATTATTCCATGTACAAGATTACAATCAATTCTCAAAAAGCGTATTTCTTAAAATACGATCTTCTTTGCCTTGCTCCAGTGCTCACTAAAATTTGGGCTATAGTATTATAATGTTATATGCATTCTCATAAAAAACTCATCCAGCGATGTCTGAAAATAAACGCAGAAATACATTTTGCCTTTGCACATGGACTGATAGTTTTTGTATTTCACCGCACTGTTACGATTTAATACAAAATATGTTCATCATGTACGACGAGCAGCATTAACTTGAACTGGACGTACCGTATTGCAGATGCCCTGGCCATCCTAAAGTGAGGTGATCACATTCCTCGACCTCTTAGCTGTCTATAAGAGGGTATGGACGCAGAGAATTAACATGCCTAATCACACCCCATGCCTCTTCGATTATGTTAAGGAACAGTAATGTTGCAGGTCATTGCATTCGAGATATGTATGACTCCGTGAGGAATACCCCTCATTTACCCGTCATCCGGGCTCTTCGCCCAAGTGGTCTTTCCTTACCATACCCAGGAATAAGACAGTCGCAGATTTTTTTCATTAAATGTATGTACAGCTGGTTGCAACATATCACGAATTAAACGCTCATTTCATCGGAAGGCAAGGGTAGCGTCCGATGTCCCCGCATTATGCAAGACCAATACCTGGCTGAATCTCCGGGGAATGTATGCAGTTCTTGAATTTGCTGCATCTCCCAGAAGGATATTACTTTTGAGTGCTTCGGGATAAAATGAGAACATTTGTAATCTAAGTAATGTTGGTACTTTCCCTCTTTGGTATGTACAGAGCAAACTATGAAGGTTAACAATCAAAGTGTATAGATTGTAACAAACTCAAAAATTAGTGTCTAAGGTCGCAGTAAAAATAGTTATCAAATATTTTTCTAAACACAATGGTATTCTAAAGTGCTCACTTATCGCGAACCACCTATACCACTAAATTAGCGATGATAGTCTGAATCAGCACTCAGCTTCTGCTGAGCCAAAGGTTCTATTACATTCAAGACCTAATACGTAAAATTTTTCCATACAATGTAAAGGGGCTATGTCGTAAATTTTATGACTAGGCTACCTAATTACCGCAACATTACATTCGTGTGTTAACACTCGCAATTCATTGCATTAAACTGATAAAAATGATTTTAACTTAATCGCTGTGAAATTTAAGTAAAACTCTATTATTTTATAAATTAAAAATATTGCTGTTTAAGCCAAATATTTATTCGAAAAGTACAATTATTTTATTTTGAAGTGTCTTCCAATGATTTTATTAGAAAAATGCATACCTAAACCACAATTTATATCAATTATTAAATTAAAAACTTAGTTTTAAAACCGTGTTAACAAACTAAAATAATATTGCTTTACCTTATTTTCTAAGTATCGGAGGTTTTTTACTTTCCGTATCCATGGGTCGAATGTATTAAAATGATTCGACCAATTCCTATTTGCCAATTTATTTCATCTTTAATCTTGAAAATCGAGGTGAGTGCATGATCAGCGCAGGACAACTTTCATTCCGGACAACTGGTACGGATATTTACAAAAAAAAAAAAAGACACGTTAGAATAGATCTCGTATGTATTTTAGTACAAAATTGGCTTCTCGCACTAGTTTTGCATATATTCTGCATGGTATAACATTTGTTTAAGTGAAATGACTTTGTTTAATAATACTACCATACTGTAGTTTATCATAAACGTATCATTTCAAGCACGGGTTAGTCTCCTATGTTAAGTGTATGTCTGTGAACAGAATTGTAGAGTATTTGTAGTTCGCTTCTAACGTCATGGGTATCTTTTTGGCGTTAAATAATGTTTGTCTTAAGATGTCCGGGACCAACATTGGTTTACAATCAGAGACAGGATGTCGTACCCTTAGCGAAATGTTTTTGCACAACATTAAAGTGAAAGCTAGAACAAAATGTTGCTTTAGCTTTGTAGGTATTTTTCGCTTACCATAGGCCTACAGAGTAGATTCCTTCTAATAATATTACAATTTTAATACTTGCACTTTAGTAGGCGTAAAATGTCCAAAATAACTTAAATTAAGTATAATTTAGCACATAGGTATCATTTGACGTAGTAAGTATGAGCGTCTCGCCACACATGTACAAAAAACGTAACAAATTTTTTCTCATTTGGTATTTCTCCCGCCACGTAAGTTGCGGACCATGATGTTCACATTAGCTTAACATACATTTTAATATTTAAAAAATAGGCATGTGAAAGGTATACTAGTTTGTTTATGGGATGCCACTGTGCACAACAAAAGATTCAAAGTTTACCTTAGTCAATTCCGTTTATTTACGGCGAAAATATGTAGCTATCTTGGCTAGTATTAAATATTTTATCATTATTTGTATCAGTCAGTGATAAGTTAGTTTGGCTGGTATATTTGTGGCTGTGTGCTAAAGAACTGTTTAAAGTTTAATTTTTACTCATGTTTGCTACGTACATTTGTTACATGTTACTCCGTGCTGGAAGTCGCGGTCTGATGTTAATAAAAGGTCCTGGCTGATTCTCTCCGCCTTTCCCTCATGTACCTCTCTACAAAGGTCTTGTGCTGTTCGAGGACACATTAAAGCGATCAAATAAATATGTGATAAATAATATACTGTTGTTGCATATCATTCGTAATAAACCACTTTTCTTTTTAATGTATCATCGAAAAACATACATAATTTTTTTTATCTGATGCACAAAACTACTTTTAAGAGTTTGACCATGTTATAATTTCCATGAACGCACTATTTAGAAATCAAAACATGTCAGAGCAAGCAGGTACACATTACGTAAGTCAGTAGTCAGTTGTCATGTAATGTTATTTTCGTAATTAAGATGAATACATTTTTCTGATCTGTTGTTTTCTGTAGACCGGCGTGTATCATAATAATAAACATACTAACAAAGTTATAAATAAATATATTATATTTAATGTAATGTTGGAAATCAGATGTATAAATGACAAAACTTTTCAGCACCATCACTGTTCTGATTTATTGCGTATTACCATATTTTCCGCTTCGCCTTCTCTTCTTTATCCGTACTCATATAAGGCGTAACACACATAGTTCTTCGCTGGTGATGTAGACCTACTTATTTTGCAAAATTCTGCACACAACAACTTGCATTGAAATTGAGGTGTATTATACAACCCAGGAATGATACAGAGGTTTTAAAACAGTGGGACTACTAAAATTCAGCTCACAGTTTGAAATAGGACTACTTTTCAAATCACGTGCAACTATTCCCTTAGTTTTGCTCGTCATAATTTTCCTCCGCGAGTGTTGAAACATAAGAAAACAGTTAATGCATTTTCTTTAGTATGGCTGATTCTTGGTGTTTTAAATGGTTAATAGTTGCCGTGATTTATCTTCTTATCGGACTAGAAGTTATCATAGAGTTGAATGCCCACCTCTTGTGCTATCTGAAATTTCTGACTTCTTGGTCTTACTCGACCATATCATGACCGCTTCGAACACTTGTCCAGAAAACCA
This sequence comes from Medauroidea extradentata, assembly GCA_003012365.1. Lineage (NCBI taxonomy): Eukaryota > Metazoa > Arthropoda > Insecta > Phasmatodea > Phasmatidae > Medauroidea > Medauroidea extradentata. Next base: position 6,519 of record PNEQ01039277.1, on the reverse strand, counting down.
ATTTTGGTGACTGTGCTTGAAATAAATATTCACATTCCTCAGCTTCCTAATATAATCGGCTGAGATAAAGTTGCTACTGAAGTAACAAAAATTCCAGATGTATTATATAAATGCTGGTTGGATACGATTTACTCTGTAAATGTTACAATTTTTATTAAAAGTTACATTTTGATTACTTAATTCATAGTGCGTTTTGTGTAAAGTTACTACTAAATGTGCGTATGTTTAAAATGTTAGTTTAACTAACTTATCAATTGGTTTGCTTGGAATGATTTTTTAATACATGCTACCAACCAACTATAAAAATAAAATACCTGATCAAACTATTGTTTTCTAAATCAATATTATTTCGAAGTAAAAAAAAAAAAACGAAACCACTTGATAATCATAGCTCGTTAAATTAGTAAAATTATTTGATTCGTTTCAGAAATCTCCCTGCTTTTTTTTTTTTTGTTTTATTTACCAACGTTATCATATGCCCTGGTAGTATATCTGGAGACATGTTCCGTTAAATTAGTAAAATGATTTGATTCGTTTCAGAAATCTCCCTGCTTTTTTTTTTATTTACCAACGTTATCATATGCCCTGGTAGTATATCTGGAGACATGTTCTTTCACATTTCATGAAAATTCATATTTTGGTTTAAATAATCGTATCAATGTAAATAACAAATTAAGTGTTTTCAGCATTGTTTCCAGTTATTGTCAACTTACTTCACAAATAAAGATAGTCATATAACATTTGTAACGTAATAGCACTGACGATGGAATAATATTTGAATAGAGACGAAATTTTGTATCATACAGAAGATTGGAAATAGAAATTATTTCAAATTGGTTTTCTTCGAGGTATTCTGTAAGTAGCTTTTAGTTTCAAACATCTACTTACACACACACTAGCACGCACACATACACACACTATTATCTATTATTGTTATTGTTACACGTTGTCGCCTGTACAGACAATGTTTTAATTTGAATGTTACATTATTATTAAATTTTTTCTTGATTCCTTCTTCTTTTTTCTTCCCAAAACCTCTTCATTCTTTGACTTTGTTTGTCTTTCTTAGTTCTGTCCACATTTACTGTTTTTTTTTCCTTTATTTTACTTCGTGTTCATAGCTTTGTTTCAGAATTTTCTTCTTTCATTCGTCATTTCTCCATTGATTCCTGCTTGTTTTGGGTCTTCTTATTTTGCTTGAAGAAATTATTTTTTGAGTGAGCTATTTACTACATCAAAGATAATCTTTGTGTGTGAGTCTGTTGTTGTTCATTCTACGTGTTTGTCCATAGAATGTCAGGGCGCGGTCTACCGCAATTTTCATTGCCATTTTTTTATTTGTACCAGATATTTTTATCCTTATTTTAGACACAAAATGTGACTAAATTTGGCTCTAATAAAATTTTTTTATCTCTCATAGTTTTCGCGTAATGGCTTGTTAAAGTCATATTTTGCATGTTTCCGTTTTAACGACTACACTAAAACCAACTGATATACAAAACTAAAAAAATCACAGTGGATGGAGACATTGCAGGCTACAATGACATGCTCATAAAATTAAAGAATAAAAATTATTTGACTTTTTAAAAAATGCTGAAACAGAAAATAAAAATTTTAAAAATTCAATAATGTTTTTTAAATACAAATAATTTTTATTCTTTAATTTTATGAGCGTGCCATTGTAGCCTGCAATGTATTTATCCACTGTAATTTTTTGAGTTTGATATATAAGTTGATTTTAGTGTAGTTGTTAAAACGGACACATGCAAAATATGAATTTAACAAGCCATTACGCGAAAACTATGAGAGATAAATAAATTTCATAAGTGCCAAATTTAGTTACATTTTATGTCTAAAATAAGAAAAAAAATATCTGGTACAAATAAAAAGTATAGTAATGATAACGAAAATTGCGGTAGTCCGCGCCCTTTCAACGATTTCTGATCATGCCCGTGAGGCTGTTTGTGTGTTAGTCTAATTCTTTAGTTGATTTCTTCTTTCATTTACAATTTATGCGTAATACTCCAAAGATTTTCTGAAGGTTAGATGTTCTATTTTTTTCTCTATCTGTCATAATAAATGATGCTCTGATTGGGGTCGTTTGTGATGCGTAAAGTGCTTTTGGTAGTACAATTGTATTGTATTGTAGGAGTTAGCCGGTTTTGGTATGTTTAATTTGTTGTAGTGAGTACCCGTGTATTTTACGCTTACTTAAGTTTGTCTTTTCTTTCTATGTTGTATGCTGTGTATAGTCCTCCTAGTTGTGTACATCCAGTTCACAAAAAATGAGCAATCTTGATATTTCTCTTCCAAACTCGTTTAGCTAAATTTGTTTCAGAGCTTATTCTGCTCAAGCCATTTGCGTGACTCATTAGCTGCGTAAATAAGAGTTTAATAATAGTTGTAAACGTGAACTTTTAAATTCCATTTGATTGGTTTTTAAGAGCAGGGTTTTATGTTTTAAATGTTTTGGTTGTGTTTACGTAAAGAATAACTATGATTCACTTTAACACAATTAATTTTTCCAGAGACATTTGAATAATTTTATTGAGAAGTTAAACACTACGAACCGCATATATCAATTAAAAATAATATTTTGTACGTATATATACCAATTAAAAAACTGAAACGCTATATTAAGAATTCAAATTAATTTTAGTTACAAATCAGAAACACTCCTCCGTACGTAAGGCACAGAAAGTAGAAAAGTGAATTAAAATGTAACAAAGCTAGCCATTCTCAGGAATAATAAAGACATTTAAAACTGCTTCTGATCGATTAAAATTAGGTGGACTTGAATTTTTAACAACCAGACAAATGTTGGTGAATTACAAGAGCAGAGAAAAATAATATGAAGTACATTTTAGATAGAAGCAAAAACACCACTATAGAATTCACCGCCTATCACAGCTAATCAGAGGGCAGAAATTACGGCACCTTACCACGTTTATAAGTGCAACACGGGGCCCTGCTTATGATACGTTGATATCGAAACATAAATAATATAAGTTAATTATTATGTATTCAATTTTTCTCGTGATAAAGTGAAGTAAATGGACATAAGTTCACAGTAAATTACTTAAGGCTACACACAAAATGAAAGGAATTATGATGTTAAAGATATGTCTAAAGTTTACAATTTAATCGCAAAGCATTTTTTCTGGTTCTCTAGTAACATCACAGAATAAATATTACAGATTAAAAAAAAAGCAATCAATTGTTAAACATTAACTTTATGCACTATTAATATGTCCATATAAATTTTGACGTAGGCTATTTACGCACTAAATATTATAACGTGCCAGCAATCGTGCTGTCATTCATGTAAGAAACTTAGAATCAATGTAAATTAATAAAAGCAAACAGAATTAAAGCAATATTAATTTCTTTAACTTCGTATTGTGTAACAGGAAACCTGTAAATATATTCCATATTTTTTTAAAAGTATTTATCAAACTAGCTTAACAACTGTTTGATAGACACGCAGTTTATTATCACTGAAGTCCACTGAGGCAGCAGCCACTTATCTCACGGGATTCCGACGCTGGGAATTTTATTTTCCGCAGGCAGCCTACGGCTAGTGGGTACGCTGAGATGCATCAAGCCACTTGGTTCTCCCACACGTTCTTCCTCTTCGCTTTATCGTTTATTCTGCAGCGATCACGTGACTGCCTTCTTAACCCCTTACCTATCCCCTCCCGGCCATCCGTTCTATTACGGGATTCAGAGAAGAGAGGGCTTCTCCAACTCCTTCCACTTCCGCCAACCCTCTTCGCCAAACCACCCTCCAACGGGCGAAATCTCTCCTTTCCCCAGGGATACCGGGAAGAAAAAAAGGGCATTTCTCTTGCGATTCTGACTTGGGATTTATCTGTTCGCGGAGGGGGTGGGAAGTGGGCGTGTTACGTGGGGAATTTGGACACCCTTGGAAAACTGCGAAGCGTGAAATGTGCGAGCTGGCGGCCCAGAAGTTTTCGGCCGTGGTCGCCTCCCTTCTGTTGCCGGAATTCTGAAGTAGCCCGTGCTCGTCCCCCCTCCCAATTCCTTCTTCAAAACCCACACCTACCCCACCCCCTCAAAACTGCGTGTGTCGATGTGGTACTTTTTATTTTTTTTTTGCCGGTATTCGGGGCTGACGAAGCGCAAATGCGTCGATTTGTCGCGGGAGAAGACGGCGTCGCCGCGGCGCAGCGTGTCGCAGTAACCCAGTCGTGGGGGTGTCCAAACGCCAGATTTCCCACAAAAGACAATCCTTGCATTAAGTAAAGCTTGTAATTTGTGAGACAAAAAATAACTAAATTTAATTTTGAGAAAATTGTTACGTAGAAGCTAACCTTTGCGACCGGAAATTTAAGAATTTATGCTGGTAGGTATGTGAAAATCACAGATAAAAATCGCAAGTGTTTTGTTTTCTCTGAGATTATCCTATGTCCCTTAAGGTAGCTGCCTGAATGAGCCTATATTGCGTGTTAAATGTCAGAAGTGCGGAAGCAGTAAGTACGACACATCACGCGCATTGTGCCTCTCCCTAGCCTCTAGGCGCAAGACATTGAACTGGCGTGTCGATCACACAGAAAAAAATGTTTTGTGGCGGCTACAAAATATTTTGTGGGTATTTACCTTGAAAAATTTATGTTGCGGCTACCACAACATCATTTTGTTAACCCCACTAAAACATTGTGACCACCATAATATTATGTTTTGGTTACTACAAAATAATTTTGCAGGGAAGACTTCCTACAAAATTTTTCTTTCAGTGCACTCGCCTCTATGAGACATTCTGTGGTAACCCCACCATTTTATAACGTACTTTGAAATGTAAAGTTGTACTGCACTCACCTGTATCTTTTAAAATATTCTGCGCAACATATTCATACATAAAACGGACCGCAAATCACCCATTTACTCCACTTTCGGCCGGTAGAAAATGTGCACGAACGAGTAGTTGTGTACCTGTGATGGGAAAACACACGAGGGACGTTGTATGAGTGATATTCCTAAGCAGGAATCACTTACGTATGATCAGCAGTTTTCAAATAATCTTGGAATGATCGAAGCTTTGCACACCGCTCGGTGTCGTGGGCCGGCTGCCACCTTATGGCGTGTTAGCCTTCGCCGTTTTTTCCCCTTGGAACCGATGTTACTTCATCTATGGACCATTTGATGAAAACTTCTGCTCAAGGGCGTTCCAGGAGGGAAAAACCATAGTTTTATATTTATATGACAGAATGTTAGTTTTGTAGATTTTACTTGGAAGTACGTTATCCGCTAAAAAAAAATAATTCTGTCAGTTTTCGCATAGGACATTTGAATGTCAACATTTGCAAATTTTAGTCTATACACCCCACGAAAACCAATCAGCATAACGAAACAAAATAATTCACAGTGCACGTACATGTTACGAACTAGGGCTTTAAGTACATGAAAATCCAATAAAAATATTTTTGTACTTAGAAAGAAAATTCGAAATGTAGTAAAAACATTTTCAAATATCAGAAGTTAAAAAAAAATACAAAACATTGCTTAAATGAGTTTTCATATACATAAAGTTCTAACCAGTGACATGTACTTTTACTGTGAATTATTTCGTTTTATTGTGCTGGTTGGTTTTCGGGGGATGTATGAACTAAAAACATGCAAATTTTGACTTTGAAACGCCATTCTGGGAAAACTGGCTGAGCTATTTTTTGCAAGAGTTTAATTGACTCCTAAAGTAACGTCAACAAAACTAGTACTGTTACATAAAATTCAAAATTATGATTTTTTTTTTTTTTGCTCTGGAATGCCCGTTAGTATAAATAGTTGTGCTGTAGTCCGGAAAGAAACACTTGTGTCACACGCACGCCAGCTTTCCATCTGCTACGCAAGTCAGTCAATCATAGTTTTATTGTTCTGTACGGGAATGTATTGCGGCAGTTATGAATGTGTTTACTTTTATTCCTTGCAAAACACTCGCGTCGCTAAGTTTCAACTGTGTTGCCGAACTTCCGAGATCAGTCCGAAATCGAACCTTAGCGTCAGAATTAAATTAACACAAATCAGCATGTTTGGCAAAATATTAATTTAGGTCCACTAAAAGTGCATGGAGTGAAAATTATAATACCATATTTAAGGTTGTCCAAGTAAATAAGTTAACTTTAACTTAATAAATATTTTACTACCTTTTCCGGTAGATTTTAAATTATCTATCCCGGAGAGTCTCAGGATAAAAATATATATGAATTATTATTTTGAGAACTTGTTAATCTCACATTTTTTTTTTTTGCAAAAATATGTTCAACATATCATAAGTCGTTAATTATTTTCATTAAATCGATAACTATTATTCGGGACGTGTTTGTGGGGTGCAGATGCGTTTTTGTAGGCTCTTCTCTTTACATTGATTTAAGTGATTACACTTTAGTTAATCGCTTAAAACCGTAACTAGAACTTTGGTATATGCCCCCGAGTTCTGATAAATGTGAAATATGCGGTAAACCGTTGTATGGTAAGCAGAAACGTATTTATTGTGAGGCCAGC